>JABUQX010040209.1:0-27500 GCA_015478945.1 Trachelipus rathkii
CCTGCACATTATAAAGTACTCGAGATCAATAATTAGTGTAATAGTGCAATCCTTAAAAAAATATTAGAGTATTAGTCTGGTATCTAGGCTCTCTTTTCTGGTATCTAGTATCATATATCAATAATTATTATTATATATATATATATTATATTATATTTATATATATTTATATTATTAAATTATAATATATATTATATATCTTATATAATATATATTATATTAATATATATATATTATATATATATTATAATATATATAATTAAATATATATGTAATCCATCATTTATGTACATGTATTTTCTAATATTCATTGTATTTTATATAGTATAGGATATTGTAAATGTATAACCTGTGTTTTTTATATACGCTTTGTATATTTTTCCCTAAGTATTTATTCTACTACTGTTATTATATGGCTAATATTGGACATATTGTAGTTGCAGTCAGTTATACATTTAATATTTATACTTCAATATTTTTTAATATAATTAATTATATAGTTATTTCCTTAATTTTAAATTTTCCATATGGTATTTAAAAAAATATTTAATTTAATTCTTTATATATATATATATATATATCGTATATAATAATATATTATATATAATATATCTATAATATAATATATATACTTATATATATATTTAATATAGTATATTATAAGTATTATATTAATAATATATATATTATAATATATATATAATAGCACAAGTCTCATAAAAGTAAATTATGAAAGTGAAAAATAGATCATAGAACGAATTTGTAAATCTATTTATCTTTCGATCTCATCTATACATCCCCATCTACAACTACCTCACTCAACCCCTAATATGCCCTATTCATCCTCCCTCACTCCCTATTCCTCCCCTCTAATTTTCTCATATAATAAGTTTACTCTACTATTACCAGTTAAAAAGAATAACATCGGAAAAAAAAGCAAATATCTATATTAATATTAGCATAATTAAATAGCTGAGCCTGATGTACTTAATTGTCTAGGTAATTAATATAAGTCATATATAAATATTCTTCACACTGTAAGAAGACTAAACACACATCTGATAACGTACATTTAGTACATATTAACATTCTATATCTCATAGCATAATACACATATACATAACGTGCAATAAATTAATATATCAATATATATATATATTAATTTAATAGTATATAATATCTATATAGTATTAATATTATATAGTATTATATATTATATAATATATAATATAAGTATATTTATTATTATATATATATATATCTATACTATATTAAGTATATACTCAGGGTGGCGTATCCAGGGGGGGGGGCCCAGGGGGGGCCTAATGGCCCTCATTACCCCCGAAATTTTCTAGATCATACTATAAATATTTATTAAGGTTCTATATCTACGTTACTAAATAAATATTAAGTGCAGAGTTAATTATTTTTATATAATCGTGCTGTCAGGAAACAAATTATATCGTAAGATTATTATGTTATAACTAAACTTAGATAAATACATCAGTTGATATAAATATGCCATCATTAAGAATTTCATGAGACGTTTTTTGAAGAATGTGTAAGCGCATTAAATCTGATACTGAGTATTGAAATTTAGTTGATATATACTAACGCATTATAAACAAGATTACCAATAATACAGATACTATACAATATAATCTCACTATATAATATCTACGACCAGATTTATAATTACGCACAATTATCTATTTTATACATTTTTGGATTGATATATTATTATAATCATCAATTTGAGTAGAGAGGTATTTATTGTATAAATTTTCCTTAGGCAGATTTAGTCAGTACTCAGAAACTGGGGTTGTATATGTGCTCATATATTTAATGAAGATAAATATTAAGATTGTGTATAATTTTAATACAGGTATAATATCTATCGTAGCTCTACATACGTAAGATATTAATCTGAGAAAAACATAGAATTGCGATACATAGTGAGGAAGGTTTAGAATAAATGTCTGACTCACACGCTCAATAGTAGTTCGACGCTCTCTAATATATCATCGCAATAGATTGGACCTCTCAAACGTATCTCCTTGAATTCTTTGCTCTAGTCTACATTTCTTTCAGATTAGTTTACTATTGTTTGCAAGATATCACTGTTTATCCTGTGACATCGAGAAAATCTGTGTCTATAACCTTACATGATAGCTAATAACATAATGAACTCATGTTGAGAGGTATAGAACTTAATTAGTTAACTATTTAGACTAATATGACCAGCCTATTCCGACGAAAGTTTACTGATTGAGAATATGATGTTATAGCAGGACGTAGTTTGCTTGTCCTCACGCCCCACATGTAGGCATCCACACATCGAAAACCATTGGATACGACAATTGAAGATCTTATCCACATAATCACGGAAAAAATTAACCGCGTCACGCTCGCGCTAAGTCGTTAGGGATAGATCACGATTAAATGAGAATCAGAGTTAATGGTTATAGGGTTAAGTTTGTTTGAATTAAATGTTCATAGAGAATAAATTATCATAAACATAGTATTGTTTTTTTAACAGTAATATATATCGTATACTCATTGTCTCATGACTAACTGATTCATATCTCATTTATCCCTTGACGGTACCATTTGAGTACTTAAATCATTTCATTATGACTCTTGATAATTAATCATTCACATTATTTTGCCTCACCAAAGATTTTCTTGTCTATAATATTACCTCGAGCATCCGGATTTGGGCAACTCAGTACCAGAGTCATTTTTATTTTCGCAATTATATATATATAAAACTATTTATATTATCAAAATTGCTACGCACAGCCCGTATAACGGATATATATGTGTGGAAGCTCAATACACTAGCTCAAACTTACGTCAACTATTTCATACAAGTCACCTGGTCGTAATATATATCGGCTCATATAACTCACATATTTTCTCAATACTATAAAATAGGTATTACATTCTCTATATATATTACTCATGTATTTAGATATATCTATGCTCTTATATTATAGGTAAATTGGCTCTCAAGGTTTAGAACCAGTCATTACTCGAATGAGGTTGAAGTTCACAAGTAAGGCCTGATAAAGCTTTGAAACTTTTATAGATACTTTTCAATGACTTAGAGCTACTTTTATAGATGGATAGACTCCTTTAGTCCTTTTACTCTCGTTTTAATTGCTAATCCCATGCGGCATCTGCTGTGAGGGAACTTGACAACTTCGTATATTACTCCACGAAAATGACTCTTTTATGTTGTAGAGCACCCGTCCCGTAGAAAAATCTCTAGGAGTAGGCACCATCGATCTGTGAGCTAATATATAAATTTTTTTGCTAGTACATTGGGTACTATCAATGAGCTTTATGCTCACTGCGTAGTTAACTCTCTCATTCTCTTTTACTAATAACCTCCAATCAATAGTGGATAATTATCACTATTTACATCTGTCTTGTTGCTTTGACTATAAGCCCGATTATAATCTCACTTCCATCTTTGCATAAAATTAGGTGCGAGTATGTCTATAAGGGTTTTTTACAGTTTTTGTATACTATTCATTATAATTATATTTATAATATATATTATACATACTATACATTCCATTATTATTAGTTTTATTAAATATTTAAATACCTATTTATAAGGTATGATCTTAAATGCTATTGTTTTGGCAGAATAGATAACCCATATAACTAGTATATGTAACATCTCATATTATATATATATATAATTTAGTAATGCTTAATTTAATTATATATCTATATTTTAGTATTCTGTTTTTTCGAAAAAGTTGATATTTATAATCCAAACTTTTATTTTTTTTTTACCTATCAACATAGCCTACTATCGTAATTTTTCTGAAGAGTCCAAAAATTTTTAAAGGTTATAAAACTTTTAGAAGTTCGTCATCTGTATTCTATAAAATATATTAAGGAAATGTAATTAAAAAATTCAATTTAAGCTCCTTTTATAACTCGGCTTTGAAATTTCTTTAGTTATAATATTTTTATCACTATATAATTTTCTATTGTTTATATTATATTTTTAATACTTAATATTATTTTATTTTAATCTCTGACCTTTCCAATGGATTTTATTTTATATAAATGACTGCTTATGAATATTTAAAATTTTACTTTATATATTTTTTATTAGATATCTATTGATAATTTTTTATAAATTATTTTTTTTAATGCCTAACTTCTACCTAATTTTTAATTTCACATTGTCTTAAACATGTTTAGGTATAATATATAATATATATATATATAATAATGATATATATATATATATATACTATAGTATATATATTAATAATATATTATATATTAATATATATTAGTAACTTTATATTATTAATATAATATATATTATATTATATTAATATATTAAATATATCTATATTACTACCTGTATATATATATAGTAAATATATTATTAAATATTTACAGTATATATTATATAATTACTGTCATTATATATAGGTCATCTATACATCAAAAATTTTAATTTTATGGTACTTATTTTTTTAAAATCGATTTTATTTAATAAACGTTTATCTTGTCATACTCTCTCAGTATGATATATTACACCTAATCTTCTATATATTGAAAAACTCTGCATGTGTTCAATATATAGTACTCTATAGTCTCTACGCTTTTGAGTGTATATTTACAATAAACTATAATATTTCGATTGTATAATATTTTTTTCAAGATTGCAGGTACGCGGAAGCATTTGTATTCTAAAATTATCTGTTTGCTTATAAATTCATATCTAATATTGGATATGAACATGAGCCATTAAAACGGAGGTAGCGAGTATCATAAGTTGAAGTTTTATATTACTCTGTCTTAATCAAATTAGAGTATGATTCAGACATTATTACCATACGACTATGATGTGCTAGACAATTTATAGTAGGACATAAGATATTATGATTCGCATTTAAGTATTTACTTTATTATATACGCAATTGAAAGCTCGGATATATAACTTGATTGATTCTATTTAATTTTTCTATTTATTGATCGTCTATAATACTGGAGCAACTCTATGCACATTTGATATGCTAAAAAGTTTTAAAACCTAGAAATGCCCTTATACAAGGTTGGTTTTTTTATCAATATATGATGTAATAATAGAGGATGGGATTTGAAAGTTTGAATGTTTATCAATATATGATTTCATAATTGAAGAATAAGTTTTAAAAGTTTCATTATTTACGCAAAGATTTATTAATAACTATTGATTGAGCCTCTGTATTACTTGTACCCTCTATTGTTGTTTTAGAAACATCGAGCCCTAAACAGCTCTTCTATGATGAAATTTGAATGTTATTTAAATCATCTCCAAAGGTTGTATTGAGGTTGGCATTCTAACATTCTTGAAAACCAATCTTTAAAAAAATATCTAGAATGAAGAATTTGATTAGTTTATTGAATGGTTTCTAATTAATTTATGACAATTTCCTGTTTATAATGCAAGATCTCCAAACACCATCAAAACTGTCTTGCATTGTAACTTTTTACACATCCAGTGTTAAACACTTAGGGCTCGCAATATTCGTTTTCTCTTAGATATTTATGGATATAATTATCAATAGATGAGACGCGCATATTCTTTAGTATAGTAATGTATAGTCTTTCATTAGCTTAATCAGCTACTGATAAATTGCACTGACCCCCACTAATCTAAATTTTGAATTTCTTACCTAGTGGATTTCCAAAATCATTATTTTTCAGTAATATATATTTTCATTTGAGCTTTATATATACATTATTTTGAACAAACAGATATATTTCACAAGCATATTATGATTTTAGGGCGCTGATTTTGGATATGGGCCACCAGATAGGGCTGTTCTTACATAATACAAGAAGCATCACATGGACTTAAGCACGAAGTGATTTATAGTACTAGTGGTCTATCGAATTTGTGTCTAGTACTTCATGTATATATTGCTAGATTGTTTTGTATTAGTCGCAATAAATTTTATCTATATTATTTTCTGTTTTTCTCAACATACATACACTCTACCACGCAACTTATGATACGAGGTCATAGATATTTAGAGTGTCTAGATTGGTACTGGTGCTATACTGACTCTCTAGCATATTCTCACATTGGGTCCTTCTTTCGTGTGCTAGTACTTGAAGGAATTGAAGCGAATAGACATACAGCTGTCACGCTGACATCACACAGCTCGTCTGAGATTGTGTGCAAACACTGATTATGAGTTTAATATTCGTTTTATTCTAGTTCGGTGAATTCCGTATCAGCTTTAGTCTACAAGTTATTATTTATATATTATATTTTGTCTATTTATAATATATAGTATATATTATATATTATTTATTTAATTTTATTTATTATATTAATTTATTATATTATTTATTTAGTATTATATAGTTTAATATATTTATTATTATTATAGTAGATTAAGGTAGTATTATTAGCGTGTTTATACCAGTAGTATTGTAGTAGAGTAGTAGTAAGTAGTTAGTTTGATTATTAATGTGTGAGTGTATGTGTTTAGTCAAGTTATAATTTAGTGATGTGTGGTTGAGTTGTAGATTGTTAGTTCTTATATGTAATATCTGTAAATTGTTAGTGGTTAATAGATTTTTTTGGTGGATGAGTGTGAGTTCAATGTATTTAGTTATTAATGTCAATATATTATTATTGTATGATTATATTACTTGATGGATCTATACTCTCCATTTATTGATGTATTTCGCATGATAAGTGGTGTGTGTACCACTCTCGGGTGTTTGATCTATCTCAGCTAGTAGGGATCCGCCCGATAGTGTTTTATAAAGTATACTATAGTTTATTTAGATCCTGTAAAGTCATATGTTTGAAATTGTATTAACACCGTCTTTTTATTTTATGGTTTATTATGTATTATCTGTTGTGTGTTATTATTTCCGAAATATTGGGTAATATTGACGTGAGGTGTTATGTGCTAGTCACATATATTATCTAATGAGAGTTGGATCTTCAGGTTCTTACATAATTTCTAGTAATATAGTATTTTGGTTGAATTGTATATAGTAATACTTTTGAGTATATCCTGATTTGGCGAAGTATCATTCATGTAGGTATCTTGTAAGATAAGTATAGAATCACTCATCTTATTCGCAAAAGCGCGCTGCCTAATAATGACTTATAGTGATCTATACCAGCTATGGGGTATCACTATACTAATATCTACAAATATAGAGAGATGAATACATATTGAGTAGTAGATAATAAGTCAAAATAAAGCTTTGAATAATAGATTTAAACACGATCGAAAATATTAATTATAGTGAGAATTGGAATAAAAAATTAGGTAAAATTGACATATCCCTAAAGGTACAGCTTACAGATGATAAAACTCGGTATACAACTTCTGACGATGTTCTTAGAATAAACGGTGCAAAAATTTAATTTTGACTGAAAAGTTACCTACCCAAAAAACCAAAGCTAATGCAAGTGCAAATAATACAGGAAGGATTTAAAAAGATTATATCTAGTACAGAAGTGTTAATATCGGGGTAAAATTATTTCGCTAACTAATAATGCAGGTACGTTGGACCGAGGATGTAGCCATAATTTAAGTAAACTGCTGTATTTGCATAGTTGATAGTTGTCGCTTGTGAAGTGAAGTCGTGTGTGCTTGTCCTTCTCGTCTTTTTTTTTTAATGAATTAATTTAACTTTTTAAGTTTTTAAATGTTCTTTTAAGTTTTAATTTAAATTTCTTTCTCTTATTATGGTGCCAGAATATTATTTTTCGACATAGACACCAACCGAAAATGAATATACTCTCTCTATTAGATCTTTTAATTTTAGGGTGATCCTTCCTCCTTCATTTCAATAGAAATATTTATTTAGTTATATCCACAAGATCACACACCGAGGGATCAACACACTAGTTAATCATAGTTATGTAACCAAAGCGGGGACTTAAAGTACCTCACACCAGAGGTGAAACGTTTTGGCATTCAAAGTTACGTTCTAAATAAGTAAAAGGTGTATCTTTCATATTGATAGGGTGTATAAAATAATCATATGAAATGTTGACCCCCAGACGGGGTACTCACCCCTAAAATCTGAAATATTATAGATATAATATTTCTCTGTAAATTGATATCCAGTACTTATTTTAGTGGTGTATCTAGATGTATCCGGTAGTAATAATAATAGTACCTAGATTTGATACCAATAAATTACGGTAGAGACCATTAACTAAAATATATAATAAATTATATAGATATAAAGATATAGTAATGTAAACTCTAGTATATATATATATCAATATTCTGAGGATGTAATTCTTAGATGCCTACTCTGGGTTATATAAATATAATAAATATCTTCCTACCCAGTAGGATCTTTCGTCTTCAGTGGGACCTTACGAGAAAGGTCCCTGTGGAAACAGGCCTAACGTTAAGTCACTGGCTGGCCAGGCTATCGCGGGAACGCCGGATTAATTCCCATTTGTTAGCAAAAGCACACCACAAACGATGACTGTGGGTGCCCAAGAGGGCTCTCAGCCCAAAATTGAAAAAATATTGAGCATAGAACAACGCAAACTTGATATACAGCCTTTTTAGGTTGTATTTAGGTGTATACGGGTAAAATGACCGATTTGACCAAATTCGGGGACAGCCCCCAGAAAACTGAAATATTGACCTAGAAGCTATTCTTTTTTTTCGCACGTCGATAATAAGCTACTCATCATATATTGGTAAATAGCGTACACACTTTTTCTAACATATCAATGATGTTTTTACATTAACATAGTAACCTAATACAAAAATTATCAAACTTGTGTTTCTCGACCAGTTTATTTGCATAAAAAGTTTAATTAATAAAGCAACATAGATATATGAACTGAGATATAAATGTAAATCATCTAACACATTTATACACTAAATGCAGTCCAGCATAACAAGTTCATAAGCTTAACACTGGTGACATAATCTTTGCATACTAGTACTTATTCACAACTTTATCAAACATATTTAACATATCATTTTTTTTGCCCCGAACAATAGTAACATTTCAAATTTATACACAATCTTGTGTGATTATCAATATCTGACAACGAAAATATCGCTACGAGAAGATTTTCCACATCATAAAGCTAACATACATAACTGATGTAAAATTATATTGTATAAGCATAAATCGAACTACCTAGGCCTAATAAATACTGAACTTAGCAAGTTCCATATATCAAAATTCAAGTAAACTTTTGCATTAATGAAAAGTTACCCTTGAATTTGTTCATCATATCAAGAAATAGCATTAACTATTTCGTATTAAACTGTAATATTTTGCATCACCGTACCTAATTATATACTGATCAACGATATATGCAACGTACAGTTTTTGCTTAACAGTAATTTCTAACATATCATAGTGACAAGTATACATATCCCGAAAAACCTAACATTTACTTAAACACGATAACAACTGAACATTAACAAAGTGCTACTTAACACATAAAGTAATAGCAAAACATAAGAACGTGTGCTTCCACATCTTTATTTCATTTTGTTTTAAAATTTTATTTACTTTTAACTTCAATTTCTTAAAAACTTTATGTTTAAAAAAATTTTAGCTAATTTTTTAGTTCGTTTAATCTTGTAATTTTTGTTTTTTTTAAAAAACTTTTATTTTTAAACAAATTTATTTCTTTAAAATTTTTGTTTTTACTTAAATTTTATTCTTTTATGTTTATAACGTAAAAAATTGTGGTTTTTACAATTACCTAAAGGTATCACTGATCGTAATAACCACCTACTCTCCCTACCGTCCAACCACTGATTATGGGTATTGATCATTGATTGTTTGGCCAGTCATATTTCGAGTAATATTTGGATAACATAGCATAAAAATATGTTTCTTTGTATTTTAAATATAAATATGCTACGTAACATTGGTTTCACATAATAAAGCTAACATAACTAACATAACTGTAAGGATATAATGTATAACATCAACCTAACATATACTTAACACGAATAAACAACTAACA
Source organism: Trachelipus rathkii (assembly GCA_015478945.1). NCBI lineage: Eukaryota > Metazoa > Arthropoda > Malacostraca > Isopoda > Trachelipodidae > Trachelipus > Trachelipus rathkii. Next base: position 10,016 of record JABUQX010040209.1, read on the forward strand.
TAACAAAGTTTTATACACAATACAACAGTAAAGTAACTAGCAAACATATAGAAGTTGCCTTTTCACATTTTTTTTCTTTTTTGTTTTAAACTTTTAATTTATTTTAACTTATTCTTAAACTTTTTGTTTTAAAAAACTCTTTAGTGAGTTCTAATACCAATGACTTTTAAATTTCTAGTTTTGTTTTTTTTATAAAAACTTACATCTTTGTGAAATGTATAAAAAAATTAAGTTTTTATGTAAAATTTTATTGCTCTAAAATTTTATACGTAAAAATTTAATTTTTACATACCTAAAAGTAAACAGTAAAAATAACAAAGTTTTACATAATAAGGCTAAAGCCATAACTGAATCAAGATAAATGTAATCACATCTACACATTTATACTGATAAGCAGTCAAATTAACAAAGTTCAAAATACTTTCAACTGTGGCATATTAGACTATGAAAAGCTTATTTTTCCTTCTATCCAACCACTTCTGTGACAAGGGATTATTTTTTGCACGAACATAGTAAAATTTAACAAAACTTTATCAACCAATCAGTTGTTGTAATAGCGATCCATCCTGACTGGTACACTATGACGGCTAATTGAAAGGCTTTACATATAAGACTATATATATATATATATATATTATATATATATATAAGTATTATATAATATATATAATATAATTATAATAGTATATATTATATATATATATATATACTATATATTAATTATAGTTATATGAATATAAATTATAATCATAGTAATAATGGCTACGTATAAATATATATATATTATAGCTATATATATATATATATATAGCTATTATATATATATATAGTATTATATATTATAGTATATATATATATACTATATATATATAATATATATATAATATATATTAATTTTATATACGATCTATGGTGGGCAAAGGTTGGAGCTACCATAACTCTCCAGAGTGAGCGAGTTCACAGTCAAAAGCAATTTAACAGGTCACATCCCCCGATGACACTCGCGTTGGGAAAAGTAATTAAACGGAGTGAGCTCATTCCACAGACTTTAAAGAGTGAGAAAATCACGACCAAGTATGAAGAAATCAAGCGGTTTAGATTTGAGATAAGAGAACTGGATAGAAAAAGGGTTAAGATTGTATAGATAGTCAAATCGCAGGAACTTTCTCATTTAGAAGGTAATGCCGATTGAACGACGTAAAGATAAAGCAGTCTAATTATAATAAGAGGTCAGGATAAAAGAATGACGCAACAATTCGATTGCGGAGATAGAGCAGAAGAGAGAGAGACGAGAGAGAGAGAGAGAGAGAGAGAGAGAGAGAGAGAGGTAAGAGAGAGAGAGAGCGAGAGAGAGAGAGGAGAGAGAGAGAGAGAGAGAGAGAGAGAGAGAAGAGAGAGAGAGAGAGAGAGAGAGAACGAGGAAGAGAGAGAGAGAGAGAGAGAGAGAGAAGAGTAGAGAGAGAGATGAGAGAGAGAGAGCAGGAGAGCGAAGAAGGAAGAGAGAAGAGAGAGGAGAGAGAGGAGAGAGAGAGAGACGAGAGAGAGAGAGAGAGAGAGAGAGAAGAGCGAGAGAGAGAGAGAGAGAGAGGAAGAGAGAGAGAGAGAGAGAAGAGAGAGAGAGAGAGAGAGAGAGAGAGAGAGAACGAGACGTGAGAGAGAGAGAGTAGAGAGCGAGAGAGAGAGAGAGCAGAGAGAGAGGAGAGAGAGAGAAGAGAGCAGAGGCAGAGTAGAGGATTTTGAGAGGAAGAAGAAGAGAGTAAGAGAAGAGAGTGAGAGAGAGGGAGCGAGAGAAGAGAGTAGATAGAAGAGAGAGAGAGAGAGAGAGAAGAGGAGAGAGAGAGGTAGAGGAGAGAAACTAGGCAGCAGAGAGAGAGAGATGAGGAGAGAGAGAGAGAAGAGAGAGAGAAGAGACAGAGAGAATGAGAGGAGAGTAGAAGAGATGAGACTATAAGAGAGATAACGAGAGAGAGAAAGAGAGACTGAGAGAGAGAGAGAGAGAGAGAGAAGAAGAGAGGAAAGAAGAGGAAAGAAGAAGAGGAGTAGAGACGCACGATAGAGAGAGAGAAGAAGAGAGAGAGGAGAGAAGAGAGAGAGAGAGAGCGGGAGAGAGAAGCACGATGGTGAAGAGAGAGGCAATAAAGCTGCTATATATTCAACCGTAGGTAGGGTTGCGATGTGTGTACAACCCAAGATGTTGAGGCATATTCAAGTAACAGGGAGAACGTGATCCTTCCATTAAGATCACAGTTTCACTAGAGTATAAATACAAGTCGAGTTGCAAACCTCCTCCACTTTTCAGCAAGAAAAGACTCTAAGTCCATTGAAAAACATTAACGACAGACCGAAGGATCTAGTTGCTGTGCTTTCAAGTTCCTAACGTAAGTGGGAGTACTTGAGTCATCCGTTTGGTTCGTCCACGGTGGAGGTGGTCCCACGCAAGGAGACTCATTAAAAAATCTCTTAATAAGTTTTTTAGTTCCTCTTTTTTAACAAGACGAAGTTATCATACGAACTGAATGTACTTCGTTGTGACAATGAATGAAATTTTTCGATCAGTCTTGAGTAGCGTCTCGAAGGCAGCTTTGGTTTCGACGAGCTGGTACCTGAAGTAAACATATAATTAGGCCATGTTGGTTAAATCATTTTCTTCACTTTATAAACCGGTAGAGAACTCGTATTTCTGTAATTGGTTCAAGTTCACCTATCGTTGTATTTGTTAACTAAATCTCATATCATTTTAACAGGACTATTTCAAAACTATGAGTGTTTTCTAAATTTCACACGCCTATGTTAATAAGGAAATTTGGGGATAAATAAGACTTTAATAAGTAATAGAAAAATAAATTAGCTAAATAAATATCTCTCACTTTTGGGACAAAGTTACTTCTCAAACGTTATAAAGGTCTACTCAGCTAGCTTTTTTTTTTACAAACTTTCAAAGGAACTAATCGTGCTCGCTCATGATAGTATATTATATCAGAACATACTATATATATATCATATATTATATATTAGGTTTATAATATTATATATAATCTCAATTAATCAAAAAAAAGTCATATACTATATATAGTATATATATATTATTAATTATATACTTAAGAATAGAACCTATCAAACTCGGTAGTAAATAGAGCAAATTTTGGGTAGGTTAATACAACAATTTCTATCTATCATAAACTTCGGTAAGGTATTAAAGATATTAATAGCCTCCGTATGTTTGCTCTTACAAAACTTAATATTTCATAATTTAAGTTAATTAGAACATAACCTTTAATTTCCTATATCAACTATATTATTATATTAATGTAAATATAAATATGGTATATTATTGATATATATATAATGTATATATGATATGATTATATATTATATTATATAAATATCATATTAATATGTATGATAGTATATATAGTATATCTATGATATGTTTTATTAACAAGACTGTAATCGTTAATGTATCACATTCGGTGTTCTTTTATAATTTAGTTTCTCAAATTTTCTTCTTTCACTTGCTCATATTATTAGGTTGTCAGCGTCAGGCATAAGAGTCTTTATTGTCGTTTAAATGAGAGACTTAACTCTTACGTCATTTCTTGCGCTTGGCGAATATAAAAAATTCATATTTGTTATATACAGTATGTTATATTTCGATATCAATGAAACCACAACCAACAACAAAAAAATTACTCGTTTATGAAATGAGAGAAAAAAAACATTGTCAATAGAATGAAAAATAGAAGCGACAGCTTTATGTTTATTTTTCTCCAATAAATATCATTCTCGGAGAATTTGGCGAGATATACTTTTTATTTAGATCATCTGCTTGTAAGAACCAACCGTCTTAGCCAGCTTATAAAAAAATTATTTTTTTTGAAGATTTTTAATCGTTTTCATGTGACTAGCGGCACAAAACTGAGACAGCCGTTAAGACAAACAAAAAATGATTTTGTGAGTTCAGCCGAAATCACGAAATACATAAACAGTATCGATACTAGCCAACAGGAAAAAATGGGAAATCGGCACCGCGAGCACAGTACTATATTAAGAGACCATTAGTGGTAAACATTTTTTCGAACAGTCCCAACTTATTTCCAGTCTATTCACGTACGTAAGTACGTATCATCCATGCTCATCTCTCTACGATTGCTGACAGGCTTTTATATGGTCTAGTCATATATCCTATATATTATATTTTTATTTCAAATTTTTCAAACAGTTAACAATACAAACATGTCCGTGAAAGTCAGCTAAGATAATATAGACAGCCAGACAAATCGATAGATAAGGCACTGATAAATAAAATAATTTAAAAAAAATAATCAACAGGAACAATAGCTACACAGACAGGTAGAAAAAAAAAAGACAGCTGAACAATATTATAAGAAAGTACACAGAAAGTATACCCAAGATTATACAGATTCAAACAAAAGAGAAAGACAAGGAAAACACATGACGCTCTGATATTTACAAAGAGTAACCATAACAAGCTAGCATGACTTCAAATATGAACATATAAATCAATTCAGTTATGTAAATCTTACCTCGCCTTCAAACGAAGCAAGACCATTCAAAATTCATGAAAAGATAAAAAGGAAGACCAATTATGCTAATGTAAGCCTTACATGACAAGACGCTATCAAACAAAATAAATACCTAACAGTACTGGAATGTAACAGTCATGTAAAACAATTAAGAATAACAAAACCCGAACATTATATATATATATATATATATATATATTAGATATTTATATAGGTCTATTTATATATTTATATAAATATTGTGATATAGTATATATACTATATATTACTTTAGTAATATATATATTTCATATATATATATAGTATATATCTATATATATATTTATAATATATATAGTAATTAGTATATATATAATATTATTACTATATATGATATATATATATATATATATATATTATAGTATAATATATATACTATATATATGATAGTATATATATATATTATGATATGATATGGCCCTTTGCAGATTTCATGAAACTGGTGTAAGAGAAGGTTTAGATAGAAGCATTAGAAAGGAAGAAAAAACTAAAAAGAAAACAAAGCAAAAAGCAGATCACACAAAACATTTATTCTTCGCGTACCTACCGAGCCCGTGAATGGTGGGGAAAAATATTTAATCAACACTATAGCCTATAAAAAAATAAACATCTGGCATGAGAGTTTAAATGTTGTTGTGATAAACTATCAAGTTAGAAACTTTTATTTTTAGGGTCATCCGTAATTTCTTTTTTTTTTTTTGATTCGTTTACACGTTCAGATTCGAGAAACATTCTCATGACTACGATGTGTCATCTGTTCTAATACCACACATGCAATTTTTTATCAAAAATTGTATATATAGTATATATTATATATATATATATATATATATATATATGTACTATATAAATTATATACTATGTATATATATATAATATATATATATCATATGGATATATATATATATATATTATATATAGTATATATTATATATTTTAAAACATATATTCCTATATATATATATATATCATCATGATATATAAGATCATATTATCTAATGTTTTTTAAACAAATATTTTTTTCTTTCGAGTATTTCTTGTGTTATATATTATAATATATATATATAATACTATATACGTATATAACTATATAATATATATATATGATATATATATTACTTATATAGATTTATCAATACGTGGCGTATTGTAGGGGCCGGGGCCATTGGCCCCCCCGAAATTTATTTAGGACACGTCAAAAAATTGTTAAGCATACATATCCGTTAGATAAATATAAGAGTGCAGAGGTTGAAAAATTTAATTTATATAATTTCTCGGCGCAGTCAGGAACAAATCTCCTAAGTCTTTGTAGGTGTAATAACTAAGCTGAAACCACTAAAGAAAGATGCAAACATATACTCAACATGTCTTGTTCCAACCCACAGACTTAATCCGCACATTTCATTCTTTATAGATTTTTGGATGTTTTAATATCAGCATTAGGAGAGAGGTTTTAAATCAAAAGAATTAATATCTTCCTTGCATTTGTTTAACCGAGCAAGGTGTAATGTACCATAATGAAGAAGATTAAAATTAATTGTGTAACATTTCACAAGGAAGATTCTCGAAAGCACAATTGAAGATTTGGTAAAAGCAGAAATGGGATTTATGGAAGTTGAAATGGGCATCAGAGCACAGATCGGTGTTCCAAAACAGGCAATAGAGCGGACTAAGTTTCTTGTTCGCAGTCACAATGCAAATATATTCATCTTGTTGCAAATACTGCAATTTTACCCGTGTTTAATGCTACAGTAGGAAGAAGCTTTTCAACATTAAGACTTCTGAAAACCTACTTGAGAAATACTATTGCAGAAAAAAGACTTACTTGGGATTTTGCCCTCCTCTACATACATTGAAGTATTGAAATAAAAACTGAAGATATTATCTGGACTTTGCTCACTCTTCATCCGGCGATTAAATTTTTAACATTTAGGAAGGTGATTTTAAGTAATTTTATATAAATAAAACATTTTTTCCTAGAAATTTAATATTTGGTCCATTCCACTTTATTATATATATATATTATATATATTATATATAATATATATTATATATATACGTATATATCTACTATAATATATATATATATATATATATATATATAATAGTATATATATAATATATATATATATATATATATATATATATATATATATATTATATTTATTATATATATACTATATATATTATAATATATATATAATATATATTATAAGAAACGATTTTTTGTCTCGGCCCCCCCCGAAAAAAATTTCTGGATACGCCACTGTATATATATATCAAACACAATGTTTAATACTTATCCATTACTAACAAGCAGTATATAAAAATATATAACAATACTTCTTTAATAGTAGCCAACACGCATCACTATAAGCGCATCCGCTGACACAAAATCAGATTGTATTGGCACTGGATTATTTTTCCTTGGTTAGATTAGGTTATAGTTAGGTTTGGTTAGGATAAGTTAAGATTAGGTTAGGTATTATAAGATTAGGTTAGGTTAGGTTAGGTTGTTATTTTTCCTTAGGTAGGTTAGGTTATGGTTAGGTTAGGTTAGGTTAAGGTTAGGTTAAGGTTAAGGTTAGTTTAAGATTAGGTTAGGTTAGGTTATGATGGTTCCTATATTTGTGCAATATTAATGAAACAAAGTGTTCTATCATTAGAGAACCGTGCAATGCCAAAAAGTTATTTTTTCGCACCACACCGCGCTCCTCGCCGCACTCTGCATCGCACCAGGACACGGGGATTGTGTATCACACAGCACCGCACCGCACCGCACCGCACCCGGTGCGTCGGCCAACTCTGCTGTTAATTATTTCCACTCTATTAGCAGCAACATCTAACCTTCGTGCAGATGTATCGCCTCTATATTTTGCAGAAATCGATGTGGGTGCAGATGTTTCTTGGATGCGGATGTGGATGCAGATGTTTCTTGGATGTAGATGCAGATGTTTCATAGATGCGGATGTGGATGCAGATGTTTCATGGATGCGAATGTGGATGCAGATGTTCCATGGATGCGGATGTGGATGCAGATGTTTTTGTATGTGGATGAAGATGTTTCTTGGATGCGGTTGTAATATGTATTACTAATTTAGACTACAATTTAAATTTGTAGGACCAAGATTGGGACTACTTCATCGGATCTGATTTGATTATCAATAATATGGAGATTTTGATACCTGATATCAATCGCTCTTACCATTGGGCACTTGGAGGTATTCATAACAAAGGATCCTTGGGAGCTGAGGAAGCTTATCTCTCCAGAAATATTAATAACAGGACGAATGTTTCGTATATGGCTTTAGACAGGTAACTATATAATTGGGCTTTAGACAGGTAAATTTTAGCCAAAATATCGTATGGCGGTTGCTTATAAGCCATATTTCAAACAGAAACAAGCCACCTGGCTTATAAACCATATTTAAAACAAGACAGTATGACCTGCATAGATTTCAAATGCCTGACAAACGCTGGGATACCCAACTAATGCCTTTTATTTTATTTTTTAGGTTAAGACGAGAGCAAATACGAGAAAAAACTTTTCTGAAGAATCCAACACGCTGAGGCAGGTCATTAAACAACGAAATTTACCAATTCTCAACTCCCTCTACAGAGCAAACTATCGTTTTCAACATCAAAGTAGTCCCTTTGAAAAATACCAACGTTTCGATATGCTCGCCAATTAATCTCACCTCTTATACTTAGATATATATGTTTTCCGATAGATAAGGTTGTTCACACATGTATGCGTGAGTCATACAGACTTATCAGACCTATTAATATACGGACTAACGCCGATTTTCTCCCGACCCGTGATTGTGGAAAAAACAAAATATTGCTTCAATTAATAAAACGAAACATCTGGCATTATATTTTCTCACTGAAAATGGCAATCCAACTCGTATTAATTAATAAGAATCTTATTTATGGATGCCTTTAAATATAATTAATGCAACAAGGAACTATGAACTTCGAAAAACCCTTCTGGCAATCAAAAAAACTAGTAATTCGAATCTCCTCAGGTTCTTATCCATTTTTTTAATTTACAGGACAAGTATTACAAAGTACCATACGAAATTTCCAACACACCTCTGATGTTGCACTGAGGATCCAAATAGTAGCCGAGGTAACCTTCATGTAATAATAAATACATAATCATTATAATAATTAATAAAATATTATTATTATTATTTATATTATTATATTTATTATTCTTAAGTATTATATTATATTATTATTAATATATTATTATTATTAAATTATATAATATATATAAATATTTAATATATCATATATATATATATATATATATATATAATATAATATGATATTAATATATATATATAATAATATATTATATATATATTATAATATAGGTGATGTTTTAAAAACGACTGCCGTCAGTTTGACTTTTTTTTGTTTTTAAATATATGCTCTATATATACTAACACTGAATTTTCAGGGAACGGACATGAATTCAAGGTTCGAAATATTTTATAATTTTTTTTAAAAAATCAAAACAATTTTGTTAAATATTTTTCTAAAATGAAATATCTCTAAAAGTAAGACACTTACAGAAAAATCAATTACATATTTGGAATCAGCGTATAAGCTTATACAAAATGTAATATATATATATATATATATTATATATATCAGTAGCATTAGATGGCTATAATAATATATATATATATAGAATATATATATTATAAATATATATATAATAATATAATATAATATATATTAGTTGGCTCGAGCCGACGGGGGACAGAGGGGGAACGTTTTCCATACCCCGTAGGGGAGGGGCGAGGAACCCCCGCGACAACCAAATACCAAAGAGCGGGAGTTTCGGAGACTCTCCCCGGAGGGGGGAAATAGTCCTACCGTCGTTGCCTGAACCGAAGACTCCGACTCCTCCTGCCATCTTTGGCGTACGCCTTGGTATGCTTTAGTTGAAAAACACCCTCAAAAATAAAAAATTACAAAAAATTAGTTTTAAAAAATTTTAAAATATTTCGAACTTTTAAAGCATGTTCGTTACCACTTAAATTCATGTCCTTATATCATATACATCAAATATATTAAAAAAACAATACAAAAATAAAACTGACGGGTCGTAAAACGGAAAAAGGTTCCTATAATTTGAATCAGTCCGTTACCACTGAAATGAATTGTTGGATCATATACTAGAAATATAGGTTAAAAAAAAGCAAAGAAATAAATTAACCTGACGGTCGTAAACAGAAAAACGTCATATATATATATAATATATATATAATTATATATATATAATATAATATATATCTATTATATATATACTAATTATAATATATATATATTAATTATATATATATATATATAGTAAGTATCTTTAACAGATGTCCCTCACTCACGGAAGAGCCTATCAAGGAGAGGGGTGTTTATCGCATCAAAAGTTTCTTCAAACTAATAGCAGATAGCACAGACGCAAGTTTGAACGGAGGAGATTAAAATCAGACAGGAAACACAGAATATGGAAGAGCATTCACAGATTCAAAGGTGATAGAAAGAAGGAGCACCCATCGACTAGTCGCGTTACTCCTACACACAAAGACGCATCGTGCGACATAGCACCCTTGTGATCTTCGAGGGCGTCGTCAAAAGTGTGGTACGCGAGTGGTAAGTTCCCTCGAGCACTTGCCGCTGCTTTATCTATAGGAAAAAGAGATACAGCAACAACAGCGACGCAAGAAAGAGTCAAGTGAACTGAAAGTACCAGAACAAGTTTACTAAGCCTTTGGCCTTGACTCGACCCTATCAAACCAGAGCCCCCCCCCCCATCCCAGATATGAGAGCAGTACCATATACAAGAAGCGGATGAGGCCCCTGTATAGCTGGAGTAATTGATAAGAGGAAAAAATACGGGGAAGAATGCCATCCGGCCTTCCTAACGTCATAGATTTCAGGAGCCCATGTAGCTAGATGATCAAATGTAATCACTAGGCAAGGCAATAGACAACTGAGAGTAGGAAGGAATCGAAATGCCAGAATCACCAGGGTTGAGTATAGAAAAGAGGAGGCCAAAAGAGATTGGCCTTTTCAGTTAATGATAATGATATATAATTATATTTATATATAAATACTATATATATATATTATTATATATATTATATACTATATATATATAATTATATATCATAATAATAATAAATTAATATATATAAAGAATAATAATAATAATAACTATATAAAATAAAATAATATATAAAAATAATATATAATGTTGGGGTGTGGGGGTTTACAGTATGCTTCATATCTGGTAACAGATGACATAAGAGACCGACCAATTACTACCTGAAAATAAATTATTTGGAATGCCATCTTTGTTTATTATTGAGACCCACTTTTCACCTTACAGTAGTATACTATAAGTATATATATATATATATAATATAATATATATATATATATATATATATTATATATAATATAAATATATATATATATATATATAGTAATATATATATAAATATATTAAATATAGTAATTATATATATATAGTAAATATATAATATATATATAAATATAATACTATTATATATATATATATCGTATATATATATCTATATAAATTATAATAATAATATATAATATATATATATATAACATTAGTCTTATTGTTTACTGTTTATAGGGCAATTTACCCAATCCCATATCTTTAAATCTAACTAAATAAAAAACGACTAAATATATAATATTTTGCATCCTCTTGGGTGGATTTAGTTTATTTTTAATTTTTTAATTTTTTTTTTTTTCTTTTTTTTTTTTTATTTTTTTTTTTTTTTTTTTTTTTTCCAAGATTTTTTTGTGGAAAAATGCATTATAAATCTAGTAGATACATATAAACCAAACAAAATGAATTAACTCATTTAATCAAGTACAGTGAGTGGATTAAGGAAATGTCGACATATTTCAACCCATCGAAATATTATATTTATCATATCCTGCAAATTTTTTTTTTTTTAAAATTACACAAACCATTCGGTGTCGGTCGATATATATTATATATATATATATAATATATATATATATAATATATATATATATATCTTAGAGGTAAAATATATATATATATAGTATATATAAAATTCATTCAGAAAATATTGTCAAGCATGACAAATATGTCAATCCCAATGAAATTGGTCCTAAGACTACTTCAAGAACCATTTACGACGAAATGTATTCCAGCATTCAATTTAGCCATTATACAACACAAATTTACCGGAAATTGTTTTGAGTGAAATTGAAACTCTCTCTCTCTCTCTTCTCTCTCTCATCTCTCTTCCTCTCTCTCTCTCTCTCTCTCTCTCTCCTCTCTCTCTCTTCCACACACACACAGCACCACACACACACACACACACACACATCAACAAATATATATATATATATATTATATATATAATATATTATATATAAATAAATATATTTATTATATATATATATAATATATATTATATTATATATATAATATATATATAAATATCCTATAATAAATATATATATATAATAATATTATAATATATATATATATATATATATATATATATATATATATAATATATATATATATTATATATATAATATATATATAATATATATATTAATATATATCATCACACTGATCTCCATGACACGTAAAGCAAATACCCAAATGAAAAACACAGAAAAATTAGTTATAAGAATTGCTCAGATCATCAATAGATTTTTATATTTATCAAAGTATTAAAATTTACGCTATTATTTAATATATGCTAGGATAACTTTATATCAAGAATGGAAATTACTTATAAGTTAACTATAAAGGTAATATTATATATAATATATATATATATATATATATATATATATATAATATAATATATATATATATATATATATATATATCTAATATATAATATATTATATATTATATATATAATATTATATATATATATAATATATATAATATAGTATATAGTTAAATACACTTTAACACAAGTTTTCAAATATACTATACATGTTAAATATAATTTAAGTGTTAGATCTCCATCCTCATTTGCGAGTTTTGGTGGGGTAGTACCCCTAAAAAGAAATTATAAAAAAATATATATTTAATTTCCAACATGTTGACCATTTTTCTCATAACCTCGCGCTTTTTAAATTGGAACTCAGCTGTTTAGGACCTGGACAGAAAATTGTAATATGTCTCTTTTTTCCTGTATTCTCAATTTCATTCAAGGTGAATGTTAGACTTTGTGTTCTATGTTTCTAATTTGGTTCTTTCAATTGTTAGTCCTCTTATTTCTTAGCTTGGATTCTACTGCCGAATAGGACTAAGTTGTAGTTCTCCTACCGATTAGGACTAAGTGTAGATCCCACGATTAGGACTTAAGTTGTAGGCCTCTTGCCCGATTTTAGGACCAAGTTGTAGATTCTCCTACGATCTTAGGAACAAGTTGTAGGCTTTCTCCTGCCAATTTAGGCCTAAGTTCATAACGCAGTGTATGATTCCCCCAACTCGTTCTAATATTCGACTAACGGAATCAAAAATTGGAACACAATTCTTTCTTCCTTTTTCTTCGAAATAACTGCTGAAATTTATTGTTTATCACCGCAACAACTTTCCACTGGCTTGTGAAAATGCATCTGAGCAGTTGGTTAGGCCTGTTATCCACTTGTGATGCATGCCAAATGAATAATACTTTAGCACCAATCGGATCTCTTTATACTGATTCAACATCTTTCACCCTCTGCTTTGTCTGATGACTTTTTTTTCCAGTTTTTTCGTCAAGCTCATCAAGTCTCTACAAAAATTCCTCCTCGTAAGGAAGAATTCTTGCCATTGGTGCATTATATGTTTATCTAACACCACTAATTTTCTTTGGAAGTGGATTGTTCTTTCGAGCTTTATATGGAGATGGCGCATGAATGGGATCGTGGAATGATATGCTTTCTGGCGATTTTCAAAATCTTGTTTGATAGCTTACAACCGATAGGCCAAACGTTCCCCATCTTACCTATCATCTCAAACTTCCTTTCTGTAAGGTACCGTTCATTATTAGCTAAATAATGGAACCACTCTGAAACCTCCCAACATTCCTTCTTGTTTAACTCTTTCTTTCTACTTTTAACAATCCTAAATTCTGAAAATTTGCAACTCTAATTCTTCTAGTCAAAATCACAGTGTGAATTACTAGAAAGCTAGAATATATTACCAATTCTCTTACTGCTTTAATCATCCTCTGCTGTTAATTTATTCGTACAGCATATAAAACACAACTAAGTAAACTCTCAGTAATAAGCAACGTCCCTCAACATAGTTTGATTCAAATTTCATATCTGAACCTATGTAATAAAATATGCTTATCCTCTCATACGCCCCAGCGTCCAACTAGCGATCTCCTCCACCCGAATTACTTCACAATTAGACATAAAATATTTATTTATTTACTTACAAGTTAGTTATTGTGGAATTTTTGTCAAGTCAGCATTTATGTTTTAATTACACTGTTGCATATAAAACTATTTTAAAGTAGTCAAATTGCTTTTTAATGTTTTGTTCATTCATCAAACTTTTGAAGGTTCCAGTGGCTGTTTTGATTTTTCATTGTTACACATTGCATTCTATCTCTTAAATTGGTTTATTATATTTATTTTTTTAATTTTTCCATTTAAATATTAAAATATCCAAATTATATTATATCAATTTTGATGAGAAGAGGAAAAATAAAAAAATGATAATTTAAGTTTTTTCATAACACTTCTTGGTGTTGAATAGTTTTTTTGTTATATATAACTATATATATAGATATATAATATAGATATATAATAATTATTAATAATATATATATATATATATATATATAAATATATAATATATCTATATATAAAAACATATATATATGTATAATATAATATTATAATATATATATATTATATATATATATATTATATATATAATATATATAATATATTAAATATATTAATATATATAATATTATATATAAATATATATATATACATATATAATATATATATATATATATATTATATAATATATATATACTATATAATATAATATATATATATATATAATATATATCTATAACTATATAGTATATTAAGAGTGTAGCTGAAATCCGCAACCGCATATGCGAATATTCGCAATGATTTCCAATATTCGCATGCTATCCGCATTCGCATAAATTTTTTGCGGATAGTATTCATCTATGAATTATGAAGAAACGTGGTGTGCACTACCTTATATAAAATATATTATATATATATATATATAATATATATATATATATAATATATAATATAATATATAGTATATATATATATAATACTAAATATAATATAATAATATATAATATAATAACAGTAATATATATACAATATATATTATATAATTTATATACTATATATATATAATAAATATATATATAATATATATATATATATATATATATATATATATTATATATATATATATAATATATATATTATATATATATATAAACTATATATATAAAAGAAGGACTTTCACGATGACGAAACAACTCAGCTGAAGTTTAGATTATAGATTTCAAACTCTGCAAAAACGATGACGCATGTGCAATAACAACTCTTCTAAATCCTAGATACAAAACCAAATTTCTTGACCCACGTTTTACAGAGGGTAAAATTAATTTAGGATGCCCTATGTGATGAGATACGGAGCTAGTGTAGAGCTCCTGTACATTCGCACGGCGACGGTCGGTTCGAGATCCTGCCCGACGAAGTAATTTGCTAGATATGATAGTATATATATATTTATAATATATATATATATATAATATATAATATAAAAATATATATATAGATATCTATAGTATTATATATATATATATATATATATATAGCCACTAATTAAAATTTATAAATTTGAAAAAAAGGTGAAAATAGTAAAAACCATCCCAAGTTAGAGTGTCCTCACATTAAAAACAACACAAAACCATTTTGCCACTCATCTTGGAATAGATTCCGCATAGGCGCATTTCAACATCGCCTACAATCCCAGAACATCTTGCAGCATTTCCACAAGACACATGGTCAATCAAACCATTGGAATATTTCCAAACCACTTTACATATTTATATCCGGAAATCGAAGTGAACGTCCAAACCTGAGATTGCGGAGACTTCTACAATCAAAACCCGCACGAAAAGATATAACAAAATTTCAATGAATTGTCAGTTAAACTTAAAATGATTAATTATGTATAACTATTAACAACACACTCAGCGTCTACAAAAAACTTTCCTCTGAAGAGCTCAAGTACCAGACGATCAACGTCAGAAAATCTTGTAATATGTCTTCTACATCATCTTGTAAATTATTTTCAAAAATTTTATTTTAAGTAGAATGTATCATCTATATAAATAAAATATTTAGAAACTAAAGTCAAATAAAAATTTTACAAAATTAAAAATAATAATAATAATAAATAGAATAATACTAATAAGAATAATAATAAATAATGAATAAAATAATACTAAAATAATAATAATAATAATAAGGCCGGCATCCCGAAAGAGTCAGGCATGTAACTAAAAAACTATAACATTACAGAAAATAAATAACATTTTGATTTCAGGAAGAAATTTTATCGAGGAAACTGTAAAAAAAAAAATTATTTTATCAATATTATTAATAACTTTCTTAAAAATTAGTAATATCTTAGACCTAATATGCAAGCTCTGATTGACCTTGAAAGCTGCAGTATTCTCGAGAGTAAAGTTGCCAAATACCGTTTTCTGGAGAAAATATTTTTTCTCTTTATATCCTTTTTAGGGGGTTCGAGCCGAGGGTGACAGAAGGGGCCCGTCGCCCCCGTAGGCCGAGAACCCGATCTCTATCTACGTCTCTGTTTACCCGTGGTATCGTCGTTTTATAAAACAAAAATCATCATTGGCCTCTTTCATGCATACTCGGGAAGTAACGCATCTTGATCTATCAAAAACGTAATATTTCACAATTTTTAACAATTTAATTTTTTTAAAAAGCGTTATTTTTTTTAATTCATGGGTAAAAGTCTCCTGATTAATAAAATGTATTTATTTTCGGCGTACCTCTTAATAGTTTTAGTTACATGCCTGGCTTCTTCTGCCTGACCTAATAATAATAAAAATAATAATGATAATAAAAAATAATAATAAAAAAAATAATAATAATAATAAAATAATATAATAATAAAAATAAAATAAAAGAATAATAATAATAATAATAAAAAATATTCATAATTAATAATATTTCCTTCGAGTTAGAACATGATCACGGTGAACTAACTATTATTTATAATGCAAATTCAAAAATAATTCTAAATATAAAAAATCAAATATCAAAAAATACTTGAATTAAAAAATTGTATGAAAAAATCACATTAGCTTACATTATTTGCAAATACAGCTATTATCATGGATAGGTGTACCTGCACAACACTCAAATATTCAAAAAGAATTCAGGCATCAATCATTTCAATTAAATTTACATGATGTCTGGCTTAGGTTTTAAAAAAAGAGATTCTGCTATACGAAGATATTTGAAATTACCAACTTGAAAGATTTTAAAACAACTAGCGATTTCAACTGTAGGAGGGGATTTGCTTTCCGCCGTATAATGTTCCCATATTTTACTGGGTTAACACTGTGTATGCATAATCGGGTTCTAAAGTGTAGTTGGTATCCCACATAAGATAGAATTACATCCTAAACGTCTTTGCAATTCAAATGAACACAACATAACTCTGTAATACTCCGAACAGCACACGGGTTAAAATATGAAGGGCACTCGTCCGGTGTCGTAGTTCTCTAACATTTACACTTTTCTCTGACTTA
>JABUQX010040209.1:32500-36641 GCA_015478945.1 Trachelipus rathkii
ATAGACAATAGATGATGGAAGGGTAAGGAAGGTGGCGAAGGCACGTTTGATCTAGTGACATTACTGATATCTGATTTACTCGCTTTCAGGGTATCTAAAAAACGGAACTTTTCCGTTTAACCCATGAGCGCATAAAATTTTAGTAAAAACAAACTAATAAAACAATAATCATATAAAACATTCAAAACTTAAAAAAAAAAAAATTAAAATAAAAAAAAAAATTAAAGAAAAAGAAAAACTTATAAAAAATAGTTAAAAAATAAATTGTAAATAAAAAAAAAAAAAAAAAAAAGTTAGAATAAAAAGAAATTAAATAAAAATCCCACAAGTAATAAAAAAAAAGGTTACTCCATAAAACTAAAGTTAAGAAAAAGGTAATTACTAAATAAAAAAAATTTAAAATATAAAATTTAAACAAAAAAAACAAAACAAAAAATAAACAAATAAAAAAAAAAATAAAAAAACCAAACAAAAAAAAAATAAAAAAAAGAAATTTTGAAAACAAATTTAAATTTTTAAAATTAAATTTTTTTCTTTTTTAAAAAAAGAAAACAAGAAAAAAAAAAAAAAAAGTTAAAAAACAGAAATTGAAAATAAAAGAATGAACCACAATAATAGTTTAAAATAAAACTATAAAAATAGAAGCTAGAAGAATTAAAAAACATAAAAAAATTAACAAAATAAAATTAAAAAAAAAAAATTGAACGTAGATAAGAATAAATGACATACAAAAAATGCATACAAACAAACAAAGTTTAAAAAAATAAAATTAATAACTAAAACTAGAAAAAAAAATCAAAAAAGTCAAAAATTGATTACTTTAAGAAAAATGTAAAGAAAAAACTAGTTTTGAAAAATAAAAAAAACATAAAAAACATAAACAAAAAAAAAATAAAATAAAAATATAAATAAACACAAAGTAAAATGTAAATAAAAACATAAAAAAGCAAAAATATATGCATGTTTCAATGTAAGAAAAAAAATTATATGAGTTAGCGTTATAAACAGTAAATGAGATTGAAAATATAATTCGGTCTTCAAACATTAGAAGACGGGTAATCTGTTGCAAATCAAGCAATTGACGATATGTACCTGATAGAACAGGATCAGTTATGTGAACAATAATGATATTGTATTATTAAAACGAATGTTTACTAACTAGACACCGCACCGGCTCCAGCACCGGCCCAGTACCAACTCTGAATCCTTCTCCTAGCTCCTCCTTCCATCTCTTCTTCCTCCCCCATTCTTCTTCCTTTCTCTCTTCTCCTCTTCTTCTCTTCCTGTTATGCATTCCATGCATTTCCTCTTCTTCAGGATGGGGGGGGGGGGCGGGGACCCCCCCCCCCGGGGTCTCTGACTCCGAACCCGAATCCCAACTCCAACCTCCGTCTTGACTCTGTCCTCTACCAGCCTCCAATTCAGTCTCTGCGATATTTAAAACCCTTCTATGACCAAAGCCCCCTTTGGGGGCTCCGCCCCCCTTTGGGGTAAAATCCTTGAGTTCAGCTCAGAACTCGGAGTCGGCTCCAGACCAACCTAAAAAACCTAACTTGACACTCAACTGAAAAAACCGGATTGCAAAAGTTGCTTTGAAACATGTGCAACTTCCGGTTACGTATGTTTTCGTTAGCGGAGGTTTACCCCGTTATGTCAATGAATCCGAGAGCAAATAATAAAACAGCTTAGAATACTGCCCGCGGAGCACCCTCATCGAGAGTGAATTGGCGTGATATAACAGGAATCACTGAGCCTGGATGAATCTGTTTTGACAGCAGGCACTAATAAAGAAGGAGCTCTCTAAGTAAAGTGTTAAGGAGAACCCAGTTCTTCACAATGATCAAACTTTCAGGTTTTAAAAAGACACAAGAACCATCCCACAGTTGAGATGGCTTTCCGGATGCATAGATTCAGTTTTACAAGGATCGCGGTCGAATAATTTTGCCTGAAACCAAACATGGAAGTTTGAAAAAGCATGGCTACTCTCCAGAACAGGGATAAAGCGGCCTGAAACCATTTTCTCCAACAATTTGCAATATATATATATCATATAATTATTAATAATATATATAATATATATATATATATAAATATATAATAAATAATATAATATATATATTATATATATATATATATATATATATATAATATATAATATGGTGAACAAAGCTGATAGTAGATTTAAAAAAAATATTAATAAGAAATGCAAAGAAAAATGCTTGACGAGAAATAAGCAAAGGATGTTATTGAAATAAGACGGAAGATGAAAGATTAATTTGACCAATTTCCTTTTACCACTTACCCCTATAAATGCTGCAACTGCAAGGAGAAATCTTCCTCAGTCTTATTTCACGACACAGACAAACATTGCTATATGTTTGGGTGTTGGACATCTTGTACTTGAAATAAATGTTTCCATCAAGCAGAAAACAAAACTTAAATGTTTCTCTGATTTCGTTTCTTCGGTGTGGATAAATTATTTCCACGAGTTGTTTGACAATGTTTGGAACATTAGGAAACGTTAAGACACAAAAAGGTTCCTGATGTTGCTTCAGTGTGGACGAGGCTTTAGAGTCATGCCAATTACTCTTTCCTACAAAATCAGTGATGCTGAATTTATATTCTGGGATCAATTTTCCCTCATGTCCACATTTTCTGCAATCCTTCTTATTTTCCTGCTTAGATCCTTCTCTTTAATCAGACTATGCTACTTTTCTGTTTTGCTTTTTGTTAATGATGTTTCAATAAATATGTTAACAATGGTGTCTTTCATCCATTCTTCTGGTTTAGAACAGATAGTTCAGTTTCACTGGCGGAATAACCACCCTTGTCATCCACCGAAAGCGTGTAGACATTTTATTATTACAATTAAATGGCAAATACCTATTGTGAAGTAAAATTTTCCCCTAGCATCTTCATTTGAACTTTGTGGTTGGAAAACTTTCCTTCTAATGCAACAACAAGGAACTTTTTGTTGCGCGTTGTTACCGGATGTTTCAAACATTATTCATCAAATAACAACTAATTGAAATGATCTGCTTACATCGAAGGAACGAAATCAGTGAGACATTTGAGCTTTGCTTCTGCTTCAATGCAACATTTATTCTAGTAACATGATGTCCACACTGAACTGTAGAAGTGTATTTGGTGCTGTTGTGAATAATGACTGAGGAAGTATTACTCCTTGCAGCTGCAGTATTTATAGTGATTAGCAATAAAAAAAAAAGGAAAAACTGAAAAGTTTGGGTTAGACTTTCAGAAATTTGGAAATAAATACCTCCATCTCTTGATTTTTACATAGAACTTATTTTTTTCGTTCTCAGAAAAATTGGGCAATTAAAGTTTTCATTTCCTCTCTTTTTTTGCCATAAATCTACCTTCAAAGCTTTACCTATTTTCCCCCAAGCATCCTCCATTAATTTCGATTTTTCGGATTTATATATTTTATCAGTAGCCACCCATAAATTATCATATATTCTGTATTCCTCGATCAATTTAATATTTGAGTCGTTATCCCACTCGCTTCACTGTTAGAGCAATTTTTTATAAATGATTCCGTCATCGAAATATCCACAGAAAGAAATTTCATTTCTGTTACTTCTTGTTGCCATGTGTCTGTTTTTTCTTTGATGTTTACGCACCAAATGAAAACACGAGTCAAGTGCAACTTTTGACACTGACGATAGAAACTTAAAGAAGCATTCGAAAAAAAACAACCAGCAATTGGTAACTCTTTTTAGGAACATTGGAGCATCAAAAAAAAAAGTTTCTCGTTGTTGCCTCAGTGTGGACGGCAGTTAAGGGGTTGAAGTTCTTTTAATATCTGGTCTCATTAAGTGAGTGACATCTGATGTTAAAAATACTCACCGAACTAGTCACTTACGTCATCAAGGCTAGCAGAGAAGAGAGTCAAAGTTAAAATTTAGTTTATTTGACATTCTATACGTTATACGCTTTCATAAGTTTCAGCATATCTGAAACACTTCAATGTCCTGATAGTTCGTGGTTCCCTTAATAATTTTTAACTACAACAAAAAACTGTTCATGCCTTATTCGGTTTCATTTAGTATATTAGAAACGATTTGTGTAGCACTTTTATATAGCACATTAAATTAAAAAACTAACAAAATTTCTGGTATTT
>JABUQX010040210.1:0-7500 GCA_015478945.1 Trachelipus rathkii
ACCGAAGATCAACTTACGCATGAATAACACGTATTAACATTAACAAAAGTTCCGCAACTAACATCAGTAATAGTCAACTAACATTGCATAGCACACGTAACCTATTCAATACTTTTTCAAACAATTCTAACATCATTGAACGTAATTTTACCATGACACACGTAATATTTAACAAAAAATTTATCACATCTTGTCTAATTATCATACCGATAAACGAATATACTATACGAACAAATTTTTTAACCTTAACATAGTAATATTTAACAAAACATTTAATCAAATGACCTTACCGTAATATCATAATCCCCAACAATTAATTGCAAACATAACACAGTTTTATCCTGACATAAATAATAAAATAACTCTTGAATAAAAGACTCGGAGTAAAAGGTGTAATAGTTTACCAAATCCTAAACCCACTAAATCAGTAAAGCAAACCACCGTCCCTCCCCTCCACCCTCCCTTCCCCACCCCACCCTTCCCATGATTTGTACCTGAATCAACAGATCACCGATTCATGGAAGGGTGGGTGGAAGGAGGGGAGGGAAGGGAGGTTGTTTGCTTTAACTGATTAGTGGTTTAGATTGGTAAACTATTACACTTTACTCCGATATGTATTCAAAGAGCTTATTTTATGTTATTTTGGATAAAACTGTGTTATGTTTGCAAATTATTTTTGGCATTGATAGTTAAGGTAAGGTCATGATGTAAATTTTTGTAAGCATATTACTATGTTAAGGTACAAAAACTTTGTTACGTTAGCTATATTCGTTGGTCTGTATGAGAATTAGACAAGGATGTGATAAATTTTTGTTCAAATATTACTGTGTCAATGTAAAGATTCAACGTTAATATGTTAGAGATATGTTTGAAAAAGTATGAATAGGTTACGTTCCGCACTAACATCATTAAAGTAGATATACATTGCATGCAAAAGTAGCCCTAATTCATTACTTTTCAAACATATCTCTAACAATTAACGTTAATTTACATTGACACAGTAATATTAAAAAATTTTATCATACCCTTGTCTAATTATCATACAGACTAACGAATACTACGCTAACTCAACAAAGTTTTTACTACATTAGTTATTACCAAAAATTTTATCTGACTTACCTAACACATATCCCACCAAATAATTGCAAACATAACCAAATTTTTATCCTACATAACATATAAAATAAGCTCTTGAATAAAAATATCGGAGTAAATGTAATAATTTATCCAATCTAAAAGCCACTAAAATATCCGTAAAGCAAACCAACCGTGCCTCCCCTCCCTCCCTTCCCACCACCCTTCCGATGTATCTCTGTGATCTGTTGATTCAAGCGTCACATTTTCGAGTATCATTTCGATAAACATAACATAACGTAAAATTAAGTTCTTTATACACTGAACCCACGAATATTTCAACGTCCACCACATTGTTTTCACATCAATAAGCTAACATAGCATACCTGACTAAAGAATATAATGTACAATCGACAATAACTACCACATCTTACGCGCGAATATAACTACTGAAATTAACAAAGTTCATACTTATTCAACAGTAAAGTACTTAGCCACAGCGTACAACACCCGTAACCTAGTTCACACTTTTTTTCAATCAATATCTCTACACATGCAACTGTTTAAATTTTGATTACTGTTTGTTAGCTTTATATTGCTGTCCTTAAATAATTAGACAGGGTACGCCTAACTTTTTGCTAATATACTAACAGTTCATCTAAATTAACATTGATGGTTAGAGATATGATTGAAAAAAAGTGTGAATAGGTTACGGCTTTGTACGCTGTGCTAGTATTTACTGTTATAATATGGAACCTTGTTAATGTCAGTAGTTTATTCGCGCGTAGTGTGTTAGGTTTTCGTTGTACATTATATTCTTCGTTCTGGTAATGCTATGTTAGCTTCATTAATGTGAAAACAATGTTACGTTAGCATATATTCGTTGGTAAAGAATATAAAGAACTTTTTTTATGTATTTATCCAAATGATACCGAAATGTGACCTGAATCAACAGATCACAAGATCATGGAAGGGTGGGTGGAAGGGAGGGGCAGGGGCGGGGACGGTTTGGTTGCTTTACGATTTAGTGTCTAGGATGGTAAACTATTACATCTTTACCTTCCGATATTTTATTCAAAGAGCTTTATTTTATGTTATGTCAGCGATAAACACTTGTTATTTTGCAATTATTTTGTTGGATTATGAATAGTTAGGTAAGGTCATGATAAATTTTTTTAAAATATTACTATGTTACAGGTTAAAAAAACTTTGTTCCGTTAGCATATATTCGTTAGTCTGTATATATTAGACAAGGATGTGATAAATATTTGTTAAATTATTACTGTGTCAATGTAAATTAACGTTAATATGTTAAGAGATATGTTTGAAAAAGTATGAATAGGTTACGTTTTGCCAATGCAATGTTAGTTACGTGTACTGAGTTAGTGCGGAACGTAACCTATCATTACTTTTTCAAAATCATATCTCTAACATATTAACTTAATTTTACATTGAACAGCAATATTAACAAAACTTAATCACTCCTTGTCTAATTAATCATACAACCTAACGAATAAGCGCTAACGTAACAAAGTTTTTTACCTTAATGTAATATTAACAAAAAATTTATCATAACCTTACTTAACTATCATAATCCCAACGAGAAATAATTGCAAAAACATAAAACAAAGTTTTATCCTGACATACATAAAAATAGCTATTTGAAATAATAATATCGGACGTAAAGTGTAATAGTTTAACCAATCCTAAACCACCTAAAGTCAGTAAAGCAGACCAAATCCGTCCCCTCCCTCCCCTCCCTTCACCCACCCCTTCCATGATCTTGTGATCTGTGATTCAGGTCACATTTCGAGTATCATTTCGGATAAATCATAAATAAAAATAGTTCTTTATATTCTTACCAAACTGAATATTGCTAACTGTGCAACATGTTTCACCTTAATAGAAGCTAACATAGCAATTACCAGAACTTAAGAATTATAATGTACATACGACAAACCTAGCACATCTTATCGCCGCGAATAAACTACTCTGAGCTTAAGCAAAAGGTTCCATACTTATCAACATAAAGTACCTAGCACAAGCCGTACCAAACCGTAACCTATTCCACAACTTGTTTTCAATCATATCTCTAACACACAAAGTGTTAATTTTAATTAACCTGTTATAATTTAGGCAAGAAATTAGCGTAACCCTGTCTAATTAATTAATAAGGAAAGCGAATATAAAGCTAAATAACAGCTTTTAAATTTACTATGTTAATGTAAAAAACTGTTAATTTAGTTTATATTGTGTCCTTATAATAATTAGAAGGTTACCGAAGCTAAATTTTGGCTAAATTATAACAGGTCTACATCGTCAAAAATGTACATTGATGTGTTTAGAGATAATTGAAAAAAGTGTGATAGTTAATCGCGTTTGTACGCTGTGCTAGGTACTGTACTGTTGTTAAGTATGAACTTTGTTAATGTCAATAGTTTATTCACGCTTCAAAGAATGTGCTAGGTTGGTCGTTGTACATTAATTATTTTCTTAGTTCTGGTAACTCTAGTTACTTTATTAATTGCAAAACAACTTTACGTTAGCATATAATTCGTTGTAAGAAATAAAGGAATAGTTTTTTATGTTATGTTTATCCGAATGATACTCGAAAATGTGACCTGAATCACAGATCACAAATCATGAAATGTGGTGGAAAGGGAGGGAGGGGAAGGGACGTTGGTCTTGCTTTACTGAATTTAGTGGTTAGGCTTGTAAACTATAACACTTTACTCCGATATTTTATTCAAAGAGCTTATTTTATGTTATGTCTGGATAAAACTTGTTATGTTTGCAATTTATTTTTTTTCTTGGGATTAGGACCCAACTAGTTCAGGTCATGATAATTTTTGTTAAATAATTACTATGTTTAAGGTAAAAAACTTTGTTACGTAGCGTATATTCGTTAGTCTGTATGATAATTAGACAGGATTGATAAATTTTTGTTAAAATATTACTGTGTCAATGTAAAATTAACGTTAATATGTTTAGAGATATGTTGAAAAGGTATGATAGGTACCGTTCGCACTTAACATCATAAAGTAACTCACATTGCAATGCAAACACGTAACCTATTCATACTTTTTCAAACATATCTCTAAATAATTAACAGTTAATTTTACATTAACAATGTAATATTTAACAAAATTTAATCACATCCTTGTCTAATTATCATACAGACTAACGAATATATGCTAACGTAACCAAGTTTTTTTAACTAACATATAATATTTAACAAAAATTATCATGACCTTACCTAACTATCAATAAATCCCAAACAAAAATTGCAAAACATAACAAAGCTTTTATCCGACATACCATAAAAATAAGCCCTTGAATAAAATATCCGATAAAGTGTAATAGTTTACCAATCCTAAACCACTAAATCAGTAAAGCAAACCAACCGTCCCCTCCCTGCCCCCTCCCCACCCACCCTTCAATGATCTTGACTGTTGATTCAAGGTCAACATTTCGAGGTATCATTTCGGCATTAACACATTAACATAAAAAGAAGTTCTTTATATACTAACCAACGAATATATGCTAAGTAACATTGTTTCACATTAATAAAGCTAAATAGCATAGCAGAACTAAGAATATAATGTCACAACGACAAACCTAGCACATCTACGCGCGAATAAACTACTGACATTAACAAAGTGTCATACTTTATCACATAAAGTACCTTAGCACAAGCGTACAAACCGAACGCTATTCACACACTTTTCAATCATATCTCTAACACACTCAATGTTAGATTTTAGATTAACCCTGTTTATAATTTTAGGCAAAAATTTAGCGTACCCTGTCTTAATTATTATACGGACAGCGAATATAAAGCTAAAGTAACAGTTTTTTACAGCTTAAACATAGTAATATAAATTTTATAAAAAATTTATCATAACCATACCTAAATATCATATTCCCTGACGAATAATTGCAAACGACAACAATAAATTTATCCAAATTATAACATAAAATAACAAGTTTTATCCAAACATAACAATAAAAATAACAAAGTTTTATCAAGACATAACATAAAAACAAGTTCTTTGAATACAAATACATACGTAAAGTGTGTTAGTTTACTGATTTTAAAGCTGTAAATCACGCATTAAATCAGTAAATCAAATCCATCCGCCATCTACTCCCCTCCCACCCACCCTTCCTATGCTCTATTGATCTATTCGATTCAATCATCTTTTTGAGTATCAACTTTTGGATAAACATAAGTTCTTTATAAACTGATCAACGAATATATGCTAACAAAGCTTTAGCATCAATAAACTAACATATCATGTAACTGAACTAAAGAATATAACGTACAGCGACAAACCTAACATACCTCCACACGAATAAACCGTCAACATTAACAAAATTCCGTACTTAACAGCTGTAAAGTAACTAACATTGCATACAGAACATAACCTGTTCACTCTTTTTCAAACGTATCTGTAACATACCAGAGTTATTTTTAACCCTTAATATGAAAAATAATCTTACCAAGCACTGAAATTAATCTTACCTATTTATACACAGACCACGAATATATAGTGTTAAATGCGGGTAACAAACATTTTTTCACATCAATAAGCTAAAATATCATACCCTAACTAAAGAATATAATGTACAAACGACAAAACAACATACCTCAGTATGAATAACTGCTAACGTTCACAAATTCCCAACTTATCAAAGTGTAAAGTAGGCTACACAGGGAAATACATAAACTCAATGTATCCCCACTTTCTCCACATATCGCAACAGCTAAGACAGGACTATCTAACAAAACCACTTAACAAAGTGATCATCTATCAAAAGATACCGCATTCATGAACTATGAACTTGACACTAATTCATACAAGTTTCAACTCTAGTCGAATATATACATTCATTTTGAACTATGCATAAACGTAGACATTAGCAAAAATTCTCGAGCAAACCTAACATTACCTCAGCAAAAACTTTCCCTATGCTCACGTTTTCTAACACATCATCGTCAAGTGTAACGCCAGTAATATCTTACGAAAACTTGAATATGTTCTCGTAAAAACGCAGTGTTTTAATGTCGCACTTGTTAGTAATATTTAACCAAAAACGTAACAAGCAGACTTAAACATAGGCCGAACATTTCTAACTCCTTACAATGGGTAAAAACTTACAATATAATACTAACTCAATGATCTACGAATAAGACTGAACATTTGGCTATGAATAAATTCCTCACCTATCCGCTCATCATACAGCAAAACTCAACCTACACTGGCTTTTCAAGCATAACATCGGACAGATAAAAGATCATTTCTAAAATAAAAAAAAATCTCTTATTTCTGATTTTCCCCTTTTCAAAGATACATGCGTCTTTGAACTATGAATTGATACTACATTCATCAAGTGTCATGCATATTAAATATAACATCATTTTGAACTATGAATAAACGAACGAAGACAGCGTGAATAAACTGTAGACATTAACAAGTATAACAATCTCAAGCTTACTATTAAAAAACTGATAGGTTCGGCAACATCGCATCATACAGAGGCGATTTGATGGCACTGTAAGCACTACTTGGAGATCACCCAAGGGATGCGCTCCCTTGAAATGGGGGGTGTGAATCCCAGAATGGCGAACACCGTCTAAAGGGGTTTAGGCGGTGCATTACCCTCCCAGAGGGGTAAGGCCTCAGCCCTTAGGGCTGAGTCCCGAAACCCGCTAAACTTTGTTAATGTTAGCTGTTTATTCGTGTTTAAGATGTGTTAGGTTTGGGGTTGTACATTAATATTGCTTAGTTCAGGGTTATATATGTAGCCTGTCTATGATGTGAAACAATGTACGTAGCATTGATATTCATTCTGGCATAAATGATAAGTTAGGTTAGGTTATATAATTTTTGTTAAGATTTACTAATGTTAATGTAAATATACAGTGATATGTTAGAGATTGTTTTGAAAAATAGTGTGAATAGTGTATGGTCTGCATGCAACGTTAGTTACTTTTCTGTTGTTTAAGTATGTACTTTGTTAATGTTGACTGTTTTATTCGGTGTTTAAGGTCTGTTAGTTTGATGTCTATACATTCATACTTTCTTACATCTCGGTTATGTTATGTTAGCTTATTGATGTGAAAACTTTGTAATTCAGCATATATTCGAAGTGTTAGTATACAAAGAGAATCATATTTCTTGCCCTATGTTGTATCGCAAAATGATAACTCGAAATATGATTTGAATCAATAGATCATTAGATCATAATAACGCGATATGATCCAGGGTTGGGTTGGGGAGGGGAGAAGGGATGCTTGATTTACTTGATTCAGCTGATTTAATGCTTTCGGTGTTCATGTAAAAATGGTAAATTTTTTACGTTTATAAACATAAAAGGAATAAAATTTTTTAGTAAAACAAAAAGTTTTTAAAACAATAATAT
>JABUQX010040210.1:25000-30000 GCA_015478945.1 Trachelipus rathkii
GTTTTCGTTCCTTCATTGTACATAGGACAAGAAGAAAATTTTTTAGACTTATGATATTGAATGTACGTTGCCCCTGTTCTATAACTGGAGCATTTGGCGAACCCTAACGCCGAGTATGATAATGAATAGATAAGTTATATCCCATTATCGTAGTCTAAAAACGGCAAATGGGACTTTAATAAATGTTACGAAAAAAGAAATATTGAATTGATATAGGTCTATTACAAAATTTTATGATGTATTGGTTTTTACTGTTGCTGATATTAAATTGGAATATTCTTTAGCTACCCTTTCTTTAAAGGAAATGATTTCTTTTATATTTTAGTATGGGTTGTTCTTGGAACCTCAAAGATTGCTCTTCCTCCTCCCTCTGATCAGAATGATGAGCAATATTTTTTGCTAATGATTTTCATATAAACTGAATTTTCCTCTCTGACCTAACTTAAGGGTTGAGTGCCACTTTACGACTTTCTTATAATAAATGAAGTAGTTAAAAATTATACAGATCTATCTATTCGTAAACTCATATGAAAATCGAATTTAAAAATTAATAGAACGTACCTTTAAGAACTGTGGGAAAGCATAATTAAAAAAATATTAAAAGAAAGGAAATGAGATTTTGGCGCATGTGTGGGTGGTGACGTTCACCAATCCCGTGACAGACACAGAGACGAAACTATAAGGAACTCGCGGAGCGAGGGGAAGTGAAATTTCCCATTACCTAAAGATTCTTTTTTAAAGTAGCTGAAAGGAAGGAGACTGATAAAATTAAAAAGCAGATATATTTCATCACACCTATATGAAAGCGCAAAGGAGGAGATAAATAAATTGCTGCGAAGCTAAGGTGATGACGCTCATATAGCTCGGGGCTTCTCAGCTTCATCTTGGACGAAAACCAAGACTGAGGGTTAGATTAGTGTTTGACTTAAGATTGTTGAATCAGAGATTATCCTCCGATAATTTAACGTTGCCAAGAAATTATCTTTCAACTGCAAGGTTGTAAATTTTTCTCCAAATTAGATCTAGTTCAGGCATATTATAACATTCCTGTAGATGAGGAAACTCAAAAAATATTTTACGATTACCTGTCCCTTTGGCAGTTATAGTTTTAATTACCTGATATAAGGGCATAAGAACACTAGTTCAGCATATCTACGCTGGATGTCTATCTTACTCGGAGATATTAAAAACTTGTACGTTTATTTGAATGATGTTCTAATTGTAACTGCAACTATAGAGCAGCATGTTTCAGTGTTGAAAGAAGTGTTCACAAGGTTTAGGTATACGAATGTGAGTCCGAAGAAATGCTCCTTGGCAATGAAGGAAATAAATTTCTGGGGTTTAATATAAGTGAAAGAGGAATTATACCAAATAGAGATAAAGTGAAATCAATATTGCAAATTGCAAAACCAACCAACATAAGACGACTAAGAGGTTTCCTCGGGAGTTTTAATTTTTTCCACGGTAATGTTGAAAATGCTGCAAGCGTATTGCAACCCTTGACAAATTTATTAAAGTGAAAGCCCCGTTCAACAAAAATGGTAGCGCGGACGATCGAAACTGAAGACGCCTTTAACAAGGCTAAAATTGCAATGATGAAGTCCACATTGCTGTCCTATCCTGACGAGGAAACTGAATTGTGTTTGTATTTGAAGGTAAACGTTGTTGTAATTGGAAGCACGCTAATGAACGGGAACGGATCGGATGAGACTTACGCTTTGTATAGTACTGTATTGAATGAATTAGAGAGGGAGCTATCTCCTATTTTAAAGGAATTTTTATGTGTAGCTAAAAGCTTAGAAAATTACGCTTATTTGATAGCTAACAGAAAGGTAACGATATGCACAAGAAATAGTGGAGTGATAACTAATTATAAAAAACGAAATATAGATAAGATTCATAATGCCCGATAATTAAGATTGTTAAACTTGATTAGTGGTTTTGCTATTGAATGGAAGCTTATTACTAAATCAAAAAATAAATTTTTAATTTACTTAAGAGAGATAGAAGAACTTGGATCAAATGAGGCAACAGAAAATCATAAATTGGGAGAAACTAGCACGTTACAATTAAATTTTTTAAGCAAGTTTCTATGGGGTCCCTCTCCAAGCCAGTAGCGGTTAGGCATCAGTAGACGACCGAGCATGTCAGTTTCCAATCACAAGGGGGGGGGAAGTCTGTACTCCGGAGACGCTAAGCTTTCTTAGGGCATTTTTGTAGTGCTGAAGGGGAGAGAGAGAGGAAGATATCCGAGAGGATTTTGAGAAGGGAGGCACGCACGCGCTGATTAAAATGTGTTACACACATAGATAATAATAATTATAATAATAATATATAATAATATCAATAATAATCATATAATACATTTAATAATAACTATAATAATAATAATTAATTAATAAGAATAATAATTAATCAAAATAATAATAAAATAATAATAATACACACTCATAATAGTAAAATAGTTATAAGAAATAAAATAATATAGCGTGGTTTTTTGATAACAAAGGCTTATAATAATAATAATAAAAATAAAAAATAATAAAAATAATAATAATAATAATAATAATAATAATAATAATAATAATAATAATAATAATAATAATAATAATAATAATTATAATAATAATGACAGATTTAATGGTGATTATTTTATAAATGTACAACCTATCGAGGGGTATGAAAAATTGAGTTTTTTCATGAAAGGGATTTGAAATTTCAAATTGGAATACAAAAGAGGAATATGATATGCATTAAAGACCTATTGCAGGGGAGATTGTCTTCAGGGTTAAAATTTTGTCACAAGGAGTTTATATACAGAAGTAAAACGATAACTTTGGCGGTCTATATATCCTCTAAGGTGGCAAGGGAAGTCGTTTCTAATAATTTAAGCCGTTTTCGTTTTGGCAATATTCTTACGAATTCTTACGAAAAATAAGAACGTTCTCAAAAAAATCAGTTCGTTTTTGAATAAAGAAATTTTGGAATATTCATGATTTGAACTTACCTATTGCCGTTAGATGTTATTTCGCAATCTTACCGAAAAATTCTATTCTTACGAAAAATGTAAACAAAAGAAATGATGGCGGAAAGCTTTTTTTTTTACAATGGTATCACTTTTTTTTATTAAAAAAATTCACAGGTAGCCTCTATGATACATAAATAGATGTTTTAGTGGCGAAATGAAATTTTTTTTTACTGACATGACCTGACCTTACGTAACCTAACCTAAAAACAACTAATTTCACCCCCTAGAACAGGTTAAAAAAAATCATTTCGCCCTGGAACATTATTGTTGTTATTAGATGCTTACTGTGAATTGTTTTTTTCTTTTATGCCGACCTACCGTTTTCCGATGTAGCGTTAAGTAACTTGTCATAAATATAGTATAAGTATGATATTAATTTTATAAGAATATATTTGTAATATCTTACATATATATATATATATTATATATATATATATACTATATAATATATATATATATATATATATATATATATATATTACAAACCTGAAAATTTACATTAGGAGTAAGGAAGAAAGAGCAATAACTCTCCAGCTTTTTTTTATTACCCAAAATTAAAATATTTTCATCATCATTATTCTTCATTTTTATAATAATACCCTCCAAATCCTTGAAGTCAATCATAACAACAGCTGATTTTTGCAATGTTTGTAAACAAGTTTTTAAGAATAAGAATTTATTCGGGGTCGATTTGGCACGAAACCGTTCTTAAAATGCGTAAGATTTTATCTTATCGAGCGTAAGACA
Organism: Trachelipus rathkii; assembly: GCA_015478945.1. Classification (NCBI taxonomy): domain Eukaryota; kingdom Metazoa; phylum Arthropoda; class Malacostraca; order Isopoda; family Trachelipodidae; genus Trachelipus; species Trachelipus rathkii. Next base: position 28,776 of record JABUQX010040210.1, read on the forward strand.
AAATGCCAAAACGAAAACGGCTTTAATCGACAATGTAATCGCAAATATACATTCGTAAAACTATTTGGGAGTTAAACGAACTCTGACAGTTATTAAGGGTGATTTTGTTTTTAAGAATGTGCATGGTCGCGTGAAGAAGTTTATACAGCACTGCGATGCCTGCCAAAAAAACAAATGCACCCGCAAAATCGATCCTGAGTTTGGGAGGTTTAAGGAGATGTCAAAAAGATTGACACCTTTCGTGTGGACCTAGTCAATATGCCTTATAGTAAGGGATATAAGTACTTATTAGTATTCATAGACAGGTTTAGTAAGTACCCATTTGTTTACGCATTAAAGGATGCGACGGTAGAATCAGTGATTCATGTTTTAATAAGTCAGCTATTTCTGTTCTGTGGAGTGATAAAGAGATTGATTTCGGACAAGGGAGTACAATTCACTTCAAGGTTGTTTAACGAAGTGGGTAGCTTGCTTGGCCTGGATCACATTACGACGGCAAGTTATGCAACTAACTCAAACGGGGTCTGTGAAAAATTGAATGGGACTCTGATAATGAGCCTGCGGTGCATGATAAATGACAGTGAGAACAAGCAGTTGGAGTGGACTGAAATTTTGCTTTGGGCTCTGTACTGCTTAAGGGTAAGTCCCATAAATGACAATGCGGTAACACCATCCTTGCTGATGTTCGGCCAGAATCTAGCAGTCAGGTAGCTTGTTGCAAGGTGAACCTTTAAATGAGACAGTAAGTCACAATTAGGGATGTACCTGATTTCCGGCTTCGGCTCCGGCCTGGCCGAATTCCGGCCTTTTTAAAGATCTCCGGCTCCTGCCGGAGACCACTAATCTCCGGCTTTCTCCGGCCGGAGACCCGTTTTTTAAAAGGTAGTTTTGCAAATAAAAATAGCTATAATAATTCATTGAAAGTAATAATGAGACTTTTAATGAAATAAATTTATTTAGAAGGGCTGATTCATACAATAGATGTAAAAAAATTATTTTAATATTTTTTTGGTTATAAGTGATAAATTAAGTATTAAACTAGAACTATATATTATAACTATATAGTAAATAATATATGAATAGGCTAATATGGCACAATTTACTTACTTGACTACTTATTTTGATAACAAGCGTTAAAAGGGTTTGATATGCCAAAATGACACCCTAACAAAACAATATCACTGTTTGATAATCTAGCAGTTAAACATGCAATAACAGAAATAGG
>JABUQX010040210.1:37500-39753 GCA_015478945.1 Trachelipus rathkii
TTCGGGGACCCCTGACGCATACTATATTAAGATATATATATAATATATATAGTATATATATATATGATATTATAATGGAGATTTTATGGATTATATGAGATATATTGTATATTATATATATATATATATATGGAATTTTGGATTTATTAATTTTGAGTTTGCATTTTTATATAGCTTATGATTTCTGAAATCATATTGTAGCTATGTAATCTTGCATAGTTGTTCTTTTCCGTTTTGAGGGAGACAAGAAATATCGATTTACATATCCGACTCTTTTCGATAGATATATATTGCGTCCTATATATCTGGTAGCTAAAAACTGATACGCCGCTGGAAATGTGATCCGTGTGAGTCGGTGCCGAAGATTAATAATTCTTGAAGTTATTCTTTTAAAAAATGTTATTGAACGTATATATATATATATAATATTTATATATAAAAATATTATATATATATATATATAATAAGAAAAGTACTTATATATATATATAATATATATATATGATTATATATATAGTATATATTATAGTAATATATATATATAATATATATATATATATATATATATATATATTTATATATATATTGTATATATATATAGTTATACAAAGGTGGGCACCGTTCATGAGAAAGTTAACGTCGCCACTTAAATCGTTAACAAAAAAAAATTAATGGGGCGTTAATCATTAAAGCGTTATCGGTAAAGAATGTATACGAAAGTAACGTTAATCGTTAACGTTAACCAGCTTCCAAATATGTTAGGAATTGGTAATAATGAATGTGCTAAACTGATTTAGAGAATTTATTTTATAAAAATTATATAATATATATATAATAAAAGTATATATATAATATTTATATATATTATTAATATATATTAGTATTATATATATATATATTGAGAGAGATATAATAAATATACTATATATATATATATAGCTTTACTATACTATGATAATCAAATAATTTTGGTAGTTTCTCAGTTTTGATGTGTGCAAATATGTCATTAAGCAGAGTATATAATATATGATAGTATATAGATATAATATATATATATATTATATATATATGGTATTTATAGTATATATATATATTAAGTATTATATATATTATTTATAATAGTATATATATGTGTAGTGTAACATATTGAGATTGTATGTGCAAAAACCAAACAAATAGTTCTACGTTTACTTTATTAAAAACAAAATTTAATTAAGTTTGTTAAACTAGGATAAATTTTAACAAATTTTCTTTACAAATAAAGATTGCAGCAGAAATAATAATAATAATAATAATAATAATAATAATAATAATAATAATAATAATAAAATAATAATAATAATAATATAATAATATAATAATAATAATAATAATAATAATATAAAATAATACTATAAAATAATAATAATAATAATAATAATAATAATAATAATAATATAATAATAATGCTTCAAATACAGAATGGAGAAATTTCATTTACATAATGAAATAATTTGTTTAATATTTCTTTAATTAAAAGTGTAATTCCTTTTAAATCATAATTATAATTAAATTATAATTATAATAATAATATATAATAATAATAATAATAATATTAAAAATAAAATAATATAATCATAATAATAATAATATTATAATAATAATACTATAATATAATATATAACAATATTAATAATGATATTAAGTCTATCAGATTTAAATAATTTAGGCTTTGACCTAGCAGTTACTTTTGCCGCTTGCCAAAGAACACTTCCAAAGCGTAAATACGTTAAATACTTAATAGTATATTATTGTAAAATAATTAGGATATATTACGTATACTTTTTTTAAACATTGTATTTTTTTATAAATTACAACGCTTATTAGGCTACTTCTTATATTTTTTCACCTAGTCACAAAAAAGCAAGTTCAAGTACGAACGAAAGAAGAAGTAAATGACTCATTGAACGGGCACAGTCCTATCTTTTTTTTTCTTCAGCGAACAATAAAGAAATGAGAATACAGGCATATAAAAAATGTTAATCTACGGGAAACAACCGTGTAGAATAAACACATTTTGAGCCATTGAGAGGAGCGTTTAAGAAATTTTTGAAATAAAAGTTTATCTGTTATCGAAATCGAATCTAGTACGATTTAAAATATGAAAAGGAAATATTTTATAAACTCGTATATTAAGGTAACGGTTAGAGGATGTAGGGGAAAATTTTAACACGTTAACGTTAATTCACAAATGTAACTCGTTAATAGTCTGTT
>JABUQX010040211.1:0-7500 GCA_015478945.1 Trachelipus rathkii
CGATATTAGCTGGGATAGTAAATATTGTTTGATGTTAACCGTTTCGCATTTATCGTGTAGCAACTTTCGCGTTTTCGTGCGCCATTCAATATATATATATATATATATATATATATATATATATATATATATATATATATATATATAACTTAACATATATATATATATATATATATTTATATATATATATATATATATTGCTAAATATATATATATATATATATATATATATATATATATATATATATATATTAATATATATACTATATATATATATATATAAAATATATATATATATATATATATATATATATGAAATCAGTACAGACAAAAATTATTCCTACATTTTTTTAAAAATAACATAAATAAAACAGGAAAACACAAACAACTTAAATCCACATTTCGAAACACGAACTTTGTTTGTTTCCTGCTTCAAGTGGCAAAATAAAAGACGGAGTCAAGTTTTAAAAGTATTTTTCTTTCTTCTTTTACTTTCATTTTGTTTCGTCATTCGAAAAAGGAAACAAAGTTTGTTTGTTTTTCAAAGCTTTTGATTTTAAGTTCATTTTAGTCTAATGTATTAACTAGACAGATAGACAGATAGACTGTTCGACAGATAGAGATAGAGATAGAGATAGAGATAGAGATAGAGATAGAGATAGAGATAGAGAATAGAGATAGAGATAGAGATAGAGATAGGGTAGGAGATAGTAGAATAGAGACAGTACGGTTACAGAATAGAGATAGAGATAGAGATAGATAGATAGATAGATAGATAGATAGATAGATAGATAGATAGATAGATAGATAGATAGATAGATAGATAGATAGATAGATAGATAGATAGATAGATAGATAGATAGATGCTTCTCCTTTTATTGTAGTATTTGCGTATCCTTTCATTAATCTATTTCTCACGTTTCATTCCCGTTAATCAAACTCAGAAGATTGTTTATCTTTTCACGTCTTTTCTTATGCCATTCATGCCTTGTTCTTGTTCTCCATTTGAATTGATCGCGTTCTGTGATTTCTCATCTCAGTCTGAACCCTCAAGGTGCAATTTGATAGAACTATAGCTTTTTGTTATTACCTTTTTTTTTTATTTTTATATTCCTGACATATATATATATATATATATATATATATATATATATATATATATATATATATATATATATATATATATATATATATAATATATATACATATAATAACCATACAAGATGCCGTAATATAATAAACATATCTTCAATATATATATTTATTTTATTTCAATATACATATAAATAATATATAATAACAACAACAACAATAATAACAACAACAGCAATAACATAGTACAAGTAATAATAATAATATAATATATATATATAATATATATATATATATATATATATATATATGTATATATATATAACTCTATGCAATTACATATTTATCAATATATATATATATATATATTTGAAAGTTATTTCAGGTGGAAATCATTACAAATAGTTGGAAGTGAAATACACTTGAAAAAAATAGGAATGAATGAGGAATGTGTTTAATTGTAGTAAAGATGTATGCGAAAAATAATCTTTGTATTAACAGTGTTGGAGGTATGTACTTGAAAAGTGCTTTTTGATCTTTTTGGTTGTGGAACACCTTTTAATATGAAAAATAAAATGGAAGATGAAATTATCTGCCTATAAATAGATGGGGAAGTTACATTAAGTGGTCTGTTGATGAATAGTATGAAGTCGACCCACTAGTGTTAGATTTTGAAAATGAACTCTGGCCATTTATAACATCCCTTATAGAGTGGTCATTTTTTGAAATCATTGAGAAGAGGAAAGAATAAAATTATGAATATAGAAAGAGGGAAGGTTAGAAATCACTGTTTCCTTTCATACATATTTCGAAAGCTTTCATTTCTATATATTCAGAAGCATAGCAAATGATTCACTGAGCAGTAAAATAATAATAATAATAATGATAATCAGAGAGAATTAATAAAAAATTGGCACCACACAGGCATTTCCTATTTGAGGAAATGAAAGCTCTAGGAAGTATCTTCCTACGATCAGCGTGAGTCAATCATTCAACAGTTTTGGTGCGATACGGATCGCGAATCAACATTAGGTTGGAGGAAATAAAATTTTTCTTCCAAATTTTCCAGTTATGGTTAGATTTTAAAACTTTGGAAAAAACATTTTAATTTTTTTGCATGGTAGTTAAAAGGTTGAGATGAGTTCCTCTTCTGAATCATAAGCTAAATTTATGGGCGCTTCGGTATGACGAAAATGTCGTTGCTTGCATGTATGAACGAAATAAGGGAGGGGTAAACCTGGATTAAGGACGAGAGGAGCCTGGTCTTGGAAGGAAACATCCACTTAAAGATGAGCAAATTTTTCTTTGGTGTGATTGAACTCTCAAAGCTTCATGGAATCAAGCTTCCTCCTCTCCTTCCATCCCTGCAGGAAAGATGTCTTTGTTATCTTATTCTCCATTATTCAAACCCTTTTAAATCTCTTGGAAGAAGTTAATACCTGGCCGTCACTTGCTTCAGCTTAAATATGAGAACTTTAAATATAATCAAACACAATGTATTTCACACAGTACCAAAACAATTATAAACTTAATCTATCTGCCATTTTTACACTTCCTAATCACATATCAAATTTACCCCCATCATACTGCCTGGAACAAGGACTGCTAAAAGAGCCTCCAAACAATTTACAGAATTTTTAAACTTCAAAATAAAATCAATATTAAACTTTAAAATAGAAACAAAACACGCATACATTCCAAAAATAAAATCACTGTAATTTCATTTACTCTAGACACTGTAAAAAGAAGTAGACTGAAGCTGAAACCTTTTCCAAACAATTATCAAAAATCACACCGAATTGTGAAACCCCTTCAAACAACCATCACCCTAGGCAAATTACAGAAATTCTAACTGAATACAGTTTACAGGCTATATGTCACAAAAATAACCATCTTCTACATCTTCAAACAATTTGCCGAATATTTCACCAGGATTATTAGATAAAGCTTCCAACATTTACATCCTTCAGATTAGTATAAAAAAAAAAATAAATAAAAAATAAAAAAAATAAAATAATAAAAAATCTCACCCTTACCATAGGAATCAGTGAATAATAGAAAAAAAGGAATTCTTTAAAACTAAAAAAGGCCCGCACACCACATTACACAAATAAGCAACCCAACAATGAAGTAACGGAAAAATTTCACAACACATAACAAACAAATTCAAAAGGCTCCTAAATAATATACATTGACTGAGTTATTTAAGAACTAGGCAAATCGTCAGAAGACTATATAACTTTAAAATCAATTAGCCACTACACGAAGCACAAAAGGACCATAATGATACATTGCCTTTCCCAAGAAAACTATAACATCCTCGTACAACACTTTAATCTGCATCAATGATATATATCTTCAACAACCGAAAGATTTAAAAACAACTCAGATGCATCATTCAACCGATCAATTTCTCTATTATTAACACTCAGCTACTCCTAGAAACTAAAATACTCTAAATTCAACCAAATATACACTCCTCCCAGAGTCCTTACACAGATTCAGGAAATCACAAGCTACAGTAATTTGACTAACGATGAATAGCCTTAATAAATAGTCTTAATAGATAGCCTTAATAAATCTCAGCCACGAAGGAAAATCCTCCTACCTGTAGATATAAAAAATGGCGTTTGATACGATCCACATTTTCCTGTACATAATCATTTCATATAATGAAAAGTTAATATATAATTTTAATCTACCCGTACAGCAGAAAATCAAGTACAAAACAATACTTTAAAAACGGCCAACTTAAGAAATGGGCTATCCCGAGTACATTATAACTTGTTCTATCACCACTTCAATCTTTTAATAGCTAATCAAATTACCCAGTAATAACATATTCAGGCGGAAAGCTATCGTAACATAGTGTGTTTCCATATTTGCACAACAAATAAAAAGCCTGACAGACTACGAACAGTCTCCCAAAACTATATATATATATATATATATATATATATATATATATATATATATATATATATATATATATATATATATATATATATATATATATATATATTTATATTTATATATATAAATTTAAATATATATATAATATATATAATATATATATATATAATATATATATATATATATATATATATATATATATATATATCTTTCTAATATAAAAACTTCTTTAATATATATATATATATATATATATATATATATATATATATATGTATATATATATATATATGGTACCCATGCCTACAACACATAAATAATGCAGTTCGTAAACTGTCTTACCAAGCGGAAAATGTCATACTAATCCGAAAGATATCAGTCGCCCTATTTGCCAGGCAAACATTAGCTTACATCAGAAAATATTCCTCAACAACATACCTAAAAGCCTAGAATTCATATAGAACAACCCTATGACCTTCTCCTACATCCGAAATATTATTAGCACAACAAATAAAAAGCATGACATACTACGAACAGTCTCGGCAAAACTATTTCAGCAACGAAAAAATTTATCCTCATCTCAATATATATTTCAAAATGCAAATCCCACTCCATACATTGCACCTCTCCAATAAATATTCAAATCTATAAAACATAAAAAGTGCACGCTAGTATAAAAATCTTCATGACAGCACTAAAAATAAGGTTATCAAAGTAATATGCTGAAAACCTACCTGTTTCATTAAAAAGAATGGTGTTGAACACACCAGTAACAACATCATCAAAAATTTCACTAATCACAAAACCAAAATTCAATATTCATCATCCGATCTCTGCTGCTATCAGCTATAAAATAACACATCAAACCTCCACAATACGTTAAACATATACTGTACATTAAACATATAAAATGAAAAATCATTTAAGCCTATATCAACACTAGCTAATCAAACCATCTCATCAGAATTTTTCCAGAGGACCTATCTTCAGAACAAAACCTCTGACGAATGCAAAATAATTAAAAAAAATTAACAATAAGCTAGAATCAGGGCAGGTCATAGGCCAAACTTAAAGGAATAAAATATAGATATAAATGTAATAACACATTTATCAATAAACCAGCTTTAAAAAACAATTAGATGGCAACACTTACTAGTAAGTTCATACAAGACAATCGCTGTTATTTTTTAAGCCGTTCTCCCTCTACAATAACAGATCATAAATTACTTTCAAATTCCTATTCTCCAATTAAATGTTTTGTGCAATTTTTAAACATTAGAACGTGGTTTGATGCATTCATTATTTATTATTCTTTAATTGATTGTTTTATTTACGAAACATTAAGAGTAGTCTCTCATTAAACACATATACATTGCTTCTAAGCTTCTAACTCTCTTAAATAGTCAATTATTTTCAACATATATATATATATATATATATATATATATATATATATATATATATATATATATATATATATATATATATATATATATATATATATATATATATATATATATATATATATATATATATATTGCCACAGGGAATATAAACGAAATAAATAAAGATAACAATAACAAAAGAGAATTGATCGTAAATTGCACCTTGAGGGTCTAGACTGAGATGAGAACACAGAACGCGATCAATTCAAATGGAGAACAAGAACAAGGCATGAATGGCATAAGAAAAGACGTGAAAAGATAAACAATCTTCTGAGTTTGATTAACGGGAATGAAACAGTAGAAATAAGATTAAATAGAAGAAGGATACTTAAATGCACTACAAATAAGGGAGGAAACTATCTATCCTATCTATCTATCTATCCTATCTATCTAATCTATCTATCCTAATCATAATCTAATCATCCACACTAATCACCAACCTCTATCTTTCACCATATATATGTATATATGTATAATATATATATTATATATATAACCAACAACATATATATATATATATAATAATATGCTATATATATATATATATAAAATATATATATATAATATATATATATATATATGTGTGTGTGTGTGTGTGTGTGTGTGTGTGTGTGTGTGAATATATATAAATATATATATATATATATATATATATATATATATATATATATATATATATATATATATATATATATATATATATCTAACATATCTATCTTTATATATATATATATATATATATATATATATACGGGATTTGAATCCCTTGGTGTGATCTTGATTTTTATAAGGTGTAACACATGGGAGTGATAGTGAAATGTGCTTTATTTTATTTTTATTTTTAAATTACTAAGCTAAAATAAAGATTTTGATTTATTCTCGATGTTATACACGGGATATTGGGGCGGCATACACTCCTATATAGTTATACGAGAATTGAACACATACACACCATCACCAAAATATACAAAATCCAGCATTTTTTATAAAATTATATATAATACTTTATATATATATATTATATATATTAAATATATATATATAGCAACAAAAACAACTTAACATATATATATATATAATATATATATATATTATATATATATATATATATATTTATTTATTTATTTATATATATATATATATATATATATATATATATATATATATATATATATATATATATATATATATATATATATATATATATATATAACTATTTATCTTATATATATATATATATATATAACTCTCTTAATAACATATAACTCTTTATATCACCTGCATATATAACTATAACATGCCATATAACTATATATATATATATATATATATATATGTTTTCGAGGAAGTTAATTTTTTTAATAATTTAGTGTTAATTTATACAAGGGACTTTGAATTTTAATGTATTATAACACATCACTTTATATTTAAGGGAATTTGGCATCTGACTTTCGTATACGCTTACGTATACCTCCTTTAGGAGACTGGTGGCTATTATACTGTATGTACATTTTATATATATATATATATATATATATATATATATATATATATATATATATATATATATATATATATATATATATATATATATATATATATATATATATATGTATATATATATATATATATATATATAGCTCTTCAACATACAACTAACTATATGCTGTAACAATATGTAATAATAATATGTATATATATAATAATATACATAATATAATATATGTAATATATATATAATATAATAATATATATGGAAGCAGAAGGGGGGACCCCGAGGAGGACGGGGGGACAGGGACAGGAGGAGGAGGCTGGACGGATGCAGGGCGGGAGGAGACCATACCTTTCATTCCAATTCTTCTTATCAGATGTTATCGTTGCCTTCAGATATAAAAACTCGTGATTTTATACATTTTATCCTGTAATGACAAAAAATCACCTCTTCGAGATCCTAAAAATTTTTCTTTGACATTTTGCAATTTTAAAATGTCAACTCCAACTTTGCTTCTCTCTCTCTCTCTCTCTCTCTCTCTCTCTCTCTCTCTCTCTC
>JABUQX010040211.1:15000-17500 GCA_015478945.1 Trachelipus rathkii
ATTGAGTAAGTAAAGGAAGGGCTGAAGGAAAGGATTGGGAGTTTTGGCAGAGGCGAGAAGAAAGGTGCATAAAAGGAGCGATTGGGGGATTTTTATGGGAGGGTATGGTTTTGGGTTATGCCCAGGGGATGAACCCTACATTGTCGAAATATCACGGTGAAAGTCCGTCGCTATCTAGTAAAATCCTAGGGTGTATTTTTCTGACTTCTGATATAAAGGGATATATATATATATATATTTTTTTTTTTTTTTTACAGTTATCACCACCGATCACGGGCAAAGCCCTATTCAAGGAGGGGGTGTTACACTCAACAAAATTTCAACTAACGCAAATTACGCAGATGAGCACAGACGCGGGCTTTAAAGTGAGGGAGATTAAATTGAGTAGGAAACACAGAAGATGGAAGAGAATTCCACAGAACAGAGGTGGCAGGAAAGAAGGAGGCAACCGCGGCGAGCTAGTCTGGAGTTGCTAACATCAACACACAAAACTCATGTACCGACACAGCACCCTCTTGTGCTGCGAGGGCGTCTTAAAGGAGGCGGCACGCGAGTGGAAAGCCCTCGAGCACCCACTGCCGCTACGGTACCTATAGAAAAGAATAAAGCACCAACATCGCGTCGCAGAGATGGTCGAGTGAACTAGAAAGTACAGGACCCAGTTTATAAGATGTGCTGACGCTGACTCGACCCTGTGTCAAAGCCGGGTGAGCCACAGGCCCCCAGATATGAGCAGTACTCCATACAGGGCCGGATGAGACCCCCTGTATAACTGGAGTAGCTGTTAAGAGGAAAAAGATCTGCAGTCTAAACAGAACTCCCCAGTTTCTTTGAGGCCTGTGTAATAGTGGCGATGTGAGGTTTGCAGACATTTTGTTCATCATTAGAGAGCCGGGATGTTTATATTGTCAACTTAAGGAGAGACGAGAGAGCTGTCGAAAGAGATAGGAAAGTTAGAGGTGTCTTAGAGAGGAGATTTGTAGAAGTTGGGTTTTTAAAGGATTGAATTTCACAAGGTTGAGGACCCCACCAGGAAATTCTATTCAGATCAGCGAGAATGGAATCGGAAGATTAAGACGAGGCAATTCCTGAAGTAAAAGTGGGAGAAGAATTGAAATGAGTTGAAGAATGAAGGGGTCGAGTCATCGGCATATGAGTGGATAGAGTTAGATGTGCGAACGAGAAGATCATTAATGAAAAGCAGGAATAAAGTGGGAATAAGACAGAACCCCTGAGGAACACACCACTAATGTATGACAGAAAAAGAAGAAAAGTCGCCCCATCAACAACAGCCGATATTGAGCGATTTAAAAGAAAGCTAGACATAAGTAAGCAAAGAAGGAGGAAACCCAAGGAGGGGAGCTTGGAGAGCAGTGACGATTGCCATCGGTCAAAATCTTTGGATATGTCAAGCGCCACCACGCAAGAATCCCTCCCCGTAATTCCTGAGGGTGGAAAACCATAAATCTGTTAGGAATGGGAAAGTATATCACCAGTGAACCTCAGGCGCCAAAAGCGTACTGCAGCGATCCGGAAAGAAGAGGAATGAATTCCAGATGGTCACAAATGAGAGTTGAGAAGGGTTTCAAAAGATCTTAGATAGAATACAGGTTAGAGCTATAGGGCGATAGTTAAGAAGGATCAGAGCGGCTTCCTTTTTGGAATAGGTTGGACATACGCGCGCTTCCAACACTGAGGGGAAAGTGCTAGTATTGAGGCATAGAAAATATAGGCAGGGAGGAGGGCCAGCACGGAAGCACACTCCTCAAAACTCGGGGAGGAATGCACCGGGCCACCCGCCTCCCTAACGTTCATAGATTTCAGGGAACCCATGCACTCGATCAAATGTAATCACACAAAGACATGGGACACCTGAGAGGAGAAGGAGGGGAAGAGGAATGCCAGAATCGTCGAGGGTTGAAGTAGGAGGAAAATAAGAGGCCGAAGAGATTGGCCTTTTCAGTTGGAGAATTAGCAACAGAACCATCAGATCGAATAAGAGGAGGAAAGGCAGATTTACAGAAGTTGTTAGAGATGCTTTTGGCAAGAGAGGCCAGAAAGATTTATCAGTAGGAGAACCAAGGAGGTTAGCGCACTTTCGTTTGATGAAAGTCCGCTTTGCTCGTCGAAGAGTATCCCTGCAACGATTTCTAGCTGAATGAAAATTAGCGAGTGATAGAACGAGAATTTTTCCACCCCCGATACGCATTGTCTCTAGCCTGAATGGCCAGAGAGCAATTACGATCGAACCATGGATTATGAGGAGAGAAAGATTTAGTCGAAGAAGGAATGAACCTGCTCATCCCATCAACGATTACAGCTCACACCTTATCGGCAGAAGCCGAAGCGTCACCAGATGCAAAGCAGTCATTCCAATTATAGTTAGCGTAGATGCAGCGCAAAGCCACCCAATCGGCCAGAAAGTGCCAGAAAGAACGCACAGGGCAGGATGTGCTGTTGGAGAGAAAGTATTAAAAATAGGAGATATTAGATTGTGGTC
>JABUQX010040211.1:37500-52500 GCA_015478945.1 Trachelipus rathkii
AACTCTTTATATATATATATATATATATATATATATATATACATATGCTGCTGTCTCTCACCAAAAATTTATAAGGTTCCCCACATAAGGCTGATGAAGTTACTTCAATGTCTGGTATAGGTGGAGTGGTACATGGTTGGGTTAAAGAGTAGTTGTGGAATAAAGAAAGCAGTGTGTACAACTTAATGGCAATAAGTCATCATTGGAAATGAGTGAAGAGTGGTGTCCCACAAGGTTCAAGCTGAGGTTACTATTGTTCCTCATACTCCTCTCATGAAATGGAGTTACCCCATGAGAACTTTAAATGCTGGTTTCTAGGTTTGCCGATACCAAAATTAGCCACCTCCCAGTTGAGGAAAAGTGAAGGATCTTATAAGTTTCAAAATGATGCTTGATAAACTTCTTGGGTGGGCAGATAAGTGACATAAATAATTTTTATAGTAAAAATTGTAAGGTTCTTCACCTAGGTTTCTCAAATAAAAGTTTAACTGCAGAAATCAGATGGGGATTGGCTTGGGTCTGTGGACCAAGAAAAAGACTTTAGGTGTGATTATAAACAGTAATTTGAAAGTAGCTAATCAGTGTTTGAAGCAAATAATAAAGATAATAAGAATAATAAGAATAAATCGCAATGTTGTTTACAAGACCAAAGAAGTAATAAGTAAAAATTGTATAATAGCTATGTTAGGCCAATAATAGAGTATTCTGCATAAGTTGGGGCCCCTTTATTTAAAAGAAAAGACTTGAATCTGTACTAAGAAGGTTACCAACGTGAAACATGGATGATTTCTGGGTTTTGAGGGTAAGAGCTATGAGGAGAGGTTGAAGGAGTTAGGAATGTTTTCAGTAGAAAGACGATTTCTCAGAGGGGACATGATACAAGTCTACAAAATTTTAACATCTATTGATATACAGGGACCAATAAATTCTTCATGGTAGAGCACGGACGGGAGACAAAGGGCATAACAAGAAAATTAAGAAAGGTAAGCATGCCATCTTGATATATAAGAAAGCATTCTCTTTCAACGCATAGAATTTATTAATTACTGCTTGTGGTTTGCCACAAGGAGATTGCTGCTATATATATATATATATATATATATATATATATATATATTATATATATATATATATATATATATATATATATACTCACTTTATATATAATGTCGAAATAGGGAACCGGGAACTGTAGCGATGACTGCGGAAAATGCGCCACGTCGCCTACTGATATAATAACATATATATATATATATATATATATATATATATATATATATAATAACCAATAACATATATATATACCTGCTATATATATATATATATTATATATAAAAAATCATATATATAATATATATATATATATATATATATATATATATATATATATATATATATATATATATATACATATATATCTTCATATATATATATATAACATATATATATATATATAATATATGAAATAACCAATAATAATAATATATATATATATATATATATATAATATGTATAATAATATGTATAATATAATAATAATATATATAATATATATATAATAATATATATCACATATATATATATAAATATAGATATATATATATATATATATACATAATATATATAATAATAATAATAATAATAATATATATATATATATATATAATAATAATAATAATAATATGAAATATAATAATATAATATAGATATATATATAATATATATATATGTATATAATAATAATAATAATATTAATAATAATAATATATATATATATATGTAATAATATATATATATAACAATATAATATATAATATATATATATATATATAATAACATATAATATAATAATAATAATAATATAACTATATATATGTATTTATATGTATATATATATGTATATATATTATATATATATATGTAATATAATATATATATATATATTATATATATATATATGTATATATATATATATATATAATGTAATATGTATATGAAATATATGTAGCAGCAACCAGCAGCTTAATAAATATAATATAATAATAATATAATATATATATGTATATATATAATAATATATATATATAATATATATATATATATATATATGTATGTATCATATATATATATGTATATGTATATATATATATATAATATCATATATATATATATATATATATATCTATAATATATATATATGTTTATATATATATAAATATATATATATATGCTCTTTGCTGCTCAACCCAACATATATATATATATAATAACCTTGTAATATATAACAATAATATATATATATATAAATATATAATATATATATATATGTGTATGTATAATTTATTTTAATGTCATCTCCGGTGAAAGATCAATTAAGGATTAAACAAATCCGATATATGTTGAAGTAAACCATATGCAGTCAAGATATACTCCTAAATGAAGGGAAGTGGCGATACATGACGTTTGAAAGTTTTTAAGTCCAAAAAATTGAAGAAAATAGAGAAGGAACAGTATTTCAAACTTTAAATGTAAAGTACATGAAAGAACGGGGATAGTGTTTAAGTCTGTGGTTAGAAAGTTGGACAGGAAAGATCGAGATTGTAGGGAGCGAAAAATCATAACAGAAGAAGTTATGCGAAAAGAGAGTCTAAATGAGTTCAGAAGTTCATTATAATGATTGTATTAAGAAACTGATATAATAGTTCGAAAGTGATGCCAAGAGTTTGCGAGACTGGGAGTGCCATTAACACGAAAAGTCCTAGACCCTCACCCTTTCAAGAAAAACTGGGTGAATAAAAACACCCAACATATGCAATGCATATTTAATGAAGGTTCGGATGATACCCATAAAGAAAGCGAGCAGCTGGGGCAGTGTAAAGAAGTTCTAAGGACCCTCCAAATTCCCAACTTCTTCTTAGTAAGTAATTGATTTGATGAGCAAAACATTGTGAGGAAGATATGGGAAACGAAAACAATAATGATATTATAAGAAAAGGAAGGTTTGAAAGTGTGTTTTTGGTGTTGCTGAAGTTGTGGAAAAATTATGAAAGATTAGGTAGATTAATTAATGAAATTTTTGAAGCTTTGATAATCATCGTGATTTAACTGCCCAAATAAATAATGCGAGAATGATCTGGAGTTTGTTCCTTCTAGACCACTCTCCTGGGGTCAATAATAGCAACTGTGTGGAATATTTTTTTGACATTGTGGATAGATGATGACGAGACAGAGAGAAGATCACTGCTGAAAAATTGAAAGAGAATAAGATATGTGACAGAAAATGCCTCTATCATAACATTTAAAGAATGAAAGAAATGATATACTGCATTTGCTAGTGAACGACGCGAAAAGGAATTAGCAGGAATTAAATATACTGGAGTGAAAAACGCTTCGAAATAAAAACTCTTTGGCCTCTTTTCCCAAAAGCATATTGCGACAACAATATTTTCATCTAAATACCTAAAACAGGAGAACCATAGGTCATGTAGAGACCCATACTGAAATTCACATTGGTGATCTATTTTAAAATTGGTGGAGCTCAGATTGCTCTAAATATTTCTTTTAAGGATATAATCGAAAACTTTAGAGAAGAAAACAGAGGTTAAGTCAAAGTAGCAACAAATTAAATTTTAGGGTTACCCTTACAGAAGGCTTCCTTCTCTAATAGTTATTTTCTTTCTTTTCAGTTGTTTGTTGGTCTCTACTTCTTTTCATGATCCTTTGAAGAAAAATAAAAAGTAAAATATTATGGTATTTATATAATTGATTCTCTATCCATTCATTTAGTTGTTATTAAAAACATCAACTGGAAGTTTGCTTTATGTTAATGAAAACCTTAAAATGGAGTGCAGGAAAAGCAAGTACAATAAATTTAAATATATAATTAAAGTAGTAAAGATCAATTTAGAGGATCGCAGAGTAGGCCATCTTCACTTAACGTGAATACCCTTCGTAGATAAATAGGTGAAGAAAGATATTGGAAAATATATCGATATTAAATAAAAGAGCATTTTGCTAACTTTTAAGATTTTCATAACATTTTGGCAATTTTCGGATTCATTTTACCTGTAAAATTCTTAATAATAATTTATACTCGCGATATATATATATATATATATATATATATATATATTATTATTGGTTATTATTATTATTGTTATATATATATATATATTATATATATATATATATTATTATATATATATTATATACATATATATATATTATACATATATATTATTATATATATATATATATATATAAGAAAGAGTTATATATATTATATATATATATTATTATTATTATTATATTGTTGTTATTATGTTTATATATATATTTATATTATTATATATTATATATTATATATATATATATATATTATATATACATATTATTATTATTATTATATATATATTACATATATATATATATACATATATATATTATTATTATTATATATATATATTATTATTATTATATATATACGTATTACATATTATATTATTATTAGTTATATATATATATATATATACATATATTATATATAAATATATATATATATTATTATATATTATTATTATATATATATATATATATATATATATATATATATATATATATATATATATATATTATTATTATATATATATATATATTTATGTATATATATTATTATATATTATATATAATATTATTTATATACAAATATATATGTATATATATATTATTATTATTATTATATATATATAGTATATATATATATTATTATTATATATTATTATTATATATTACATATATATATATATATTATTATTTCATATATATTTTTATATTATTATTGTTATTATATATATATATTATATTATATTATATATTATATATTATTATTATTACATTTATTATTATATATTATTATTATTATATATATATATATGAATGAAATCAAAAGTATGTATGACGATAGTGAAGCTGCGTAAAAACAAACAGAGTCAAAAATGATTTCCTGGTTTTAATATTAAAATCTTACATTGATCTCTTTATATATATATATTATTATATATAATTATATATTGTTTTTCGTATTCTTTGTTTATATGTTCTTCTATATATTAATCGTTATTTTGTTATTAAAATTTATATTTATATATATATATATATTATTGTTATTATTATTGGTTATTATTATTATATATATATATATATATATATATATATATATATATATATATATATATAAATATATATTTAAAGTATATATACCATATATATATATATATATATATATATATATATATATTATATATATTATATATATATATATATATATATATATATATATATATATATATATATATATATATATATATATATATGTATATATATATATATATATATATATATATATATATATATATATATATATATATATATATATATATATATATATATATATATATATATATATATATATATATATATATATATATATATATATCTCGCATGCAACATTAAAATTGTTCTGAATCAAGATGCATTTGATTACAATAATTTGGACCAATATTTTATGCAAACTTTATCATTGTGCAAAAATTTTAACTAACTTTCAGAACACGTGATGCCATATTTGAATAACACTCATATCTAAACCGAAAAAGTAAATTTATTAACAGGCTTCATTAGACTACACCCTTAATTAGGCTTCTAGCATCATCTAAAAACGGTGCCATTTTCCTGTCAATATATATATAGTATATATATATATATATATATATATATATATATATATATATATATATATATATATATCTATATTATGAAAGAAGAGAGAGCATATATATATATATATATATATATATATATACAGTGGTCACCACAGGAAGCACGGGCAGAGCCCTATTCAAGGAGGGTGTGTTGCGAAGTCAACAACTAAAGTAAATTACGCAGATGAGCACCGACGGAGGCTTTGAAGTGGGGGGAGATTAAATCTCAGCAGGAATCAGAGAAGATGGAGGATAGGTTCCTAGCAAAATTTGCTTGAAAGAAGGTGCCACCCGCAGCGAACTAGCCGGGAATTACCATCAACACAAAACTCATGTGCAGACACCCTAGTTCTACGAGGGCGACGTAAAGGTGGAGGTGCGCGAGTGATCGAGCACCAGCCACTGTGGTACATATAGAAAAGAGATAAAGCACCAACATCGCGCCGCAAAGATAGAGGGTCAAGGGAACTGAAAGTACAGAACAGTTTATACACCTTTGGCCTTTGACTCGACCCTATCCAGCCGGGTGAAACCAGAGGTCTCCCCAGATATGAGAGCAGCATCTACAAGGGCGGATGAGTCTCCTTTGTATAGCTGGAGCAACTGAGAAGAGGGAAAAAGTCTCGCTCTAAACAGAACTCCCAGTTCTTTGAGGCCGCCCTAGCAAACGTTGTGATGAGGTTTCCAAGACTTTTTTTGTTTATGTTAAGGCCAAGGATGCTTATATTGTCGACAAGGGGAGAGACGAGAGAGAACCGTCGAAAGAGCAGGGGTTAAAGGTAATCTAGAGGGAGATTTGTAGAAGTTGAGTTTTTAAAGAATTGAATTTCACAAGGTTGAGACGACCCCTATCCAGATCAGCGAGAATAGAATCGGAAAGATTAAGATGAGAGGCAATTCTAGAAGTAAAAGAAGGAGCAGAATTGAAATGAGTTGAAGAATGAAGGGTCGAGTCATCGGCATATGAGTGAATAGAGTTAGATGTGTAGGTGAGAAGATCATTAATGAAAAGTAGGAATAAAGTAGGAGATAAGACAGAACCCTGAGGAACACCACTATTGACAGAAAAGGAAGAAGAAGTCGCCCCATCAACAACAGCCGATATTGAGCGATTTGAAAGAAAACTAGACATAAGTAAGCAAAGAGAAGGAGGAAACCCAAAGGAGGGGAGCTTGGAGAGCAGTGACGCGTGCCATACCCGGTCAAATGCTTTGGATATGTCAAGCGCCACCACGCAAGTCTCCCCGTAGTTCCTAAGGGCGGAAAACCATAAATCAGTAAGATAGGAAAGTATATCGCCAGTAGACCTCGAGCGCCGAAAGCCGTACTGGCGATTGGAAAGAAGTGAATGAGATTCCAGATGATCTAAGAAATGAGAGTTGAGAAGAGTTTCAAAGATCTTAGATAGAATATAAGTAAGAGCTATAGGGCGATAGTTAGAAGGATCAGAGCGGCTTCCTCTTTTCGGAATAGGTTGGACATGTGCGTGCTTCCAACACTGAGGGAAAGTGCTAGTATTGAGACATAGAGAATATAGTTGAACGAGGGATAGCACGGAAGCACACTCCCTCAAAACTCGGGGAGGAATGCCATCCGGGCCACCCGCCTTCCTAACGTTCATAGATTTCAGGAGCCCATGCACCCGATCGAATGTAATCACAGGCAAAGGCATAGGACACCTGAGAGGAGAAGGAGGGAGGATGAGGAATGCCAGAATCGTCCAGGGTTGAGTTAGAGGAAAATAGGAGGCCGAAGAGATTGGCCTTTTCAGTTGGAGAATTAGCAACAGAACCATCAGAGCGAATAAGAGGAGGAAAGACAGATTTACAGAAGTTGTTAGAGATGTTTTTGGCAAGAGGCCAGAAAGATTTGTCAGTAGGAGAACCAAGGAGGTTAGCGCACTTTCGTTTGATGAAAGCCCGCTTTGCTCGTCGAAGAGTATCCCTGCAACGATTTCTAGCTGAATGAAATTTAGCAAGAGTGATAGGAGAACGAGAATTTTCCACTCCCGCTCTGTCTCTAGCCTGAATGGCGAGAGAGAACGTTAACGATCGAACCGTAAATTATGAGGAGAGAAAGATTTGGTCGAAGAAGGAATGAACCTGCTCATCCCATCAACGATTACAGCTCCCACCTTATCACACACACATAGCAGCAAAAAAGAAGATACATATATATATATATATATATATATATATATATATATATATATATATATATATATATATATATATATATATATATATATATATATATATATATATATATATATTAGTGATGCAGCAGATGTCATTTTTTTCGCATCCGCGGATGCGGATGCGGATGGGATGCGATGTTTGATATATATATATATATATATATATATATATATATATTATTATCATAATATATATATATATATATTATTGTTCTTACCAATTCATATATTATTATATATATTTTTACATATATATATATGTTATTATATTATATATATATATATATTATATATATATATTATATATATTATTATTATTATTATACATATTATTATTGATTATTATATATATTATATATATATAAATATTATATATATATTATTATTATTATTTACATATACATATATATATATATATATTATTATTATTATTATTATGTTATTATTATTATTATTATATATTATATTATTATTATTATTACATATTATTATTATTATTATATTTATTATTGTATTATATATATTATTATTATATATATATTATATATTATATATATATACATATATATATATATATTATATATATATATATATATATATTATTATTATTATTTCCTGAGTTCTTAGCCACATAACTATTATACTTATACCAAGGTGTGGGACGTTGATCCAACTCAATGCAACTTACACCAACTTTTTTCCGCAACTTCCGAACTTAATGAAAGAGAGATTTACAATGTAATTATATACTTTTGCACTTAAAGGGGGCTTGATATTCAAATATAGGAAGGTTGTGCTTTGAGAAGCATCAATTTTTCTGCCTTTCTGCTGAGAGTCTGTTTCTCTCTTCATCATATATTAGCCCAGCATTGATAAATACTAGTTGGAACACTAGTTGTGGGACAGACTTGCATTCTTGCAAGTTTACTCAAGCTTGGGTAAACATTTTGCTTAACTTTCCAATCAACTAATATTATTATCTTTTGTATCTAGTCGTTTTTCTTTGAGTGATAGTTTTCAATCATTTGCACCATCTTTGGCACGCGTTTCTTCATCACTACTTGAACCGGGTAGAAACAATGCACTTATTATTGATTTATTTCTAGATGTGTTGGTTCCAGATTTCATTTTTCCTTTTAATGGGTGGCGAATTAATAGACTGATTGGATTGAAGTTTTTCAACTGCTACACATAAAGTGACGATTTAACTTGTTCTAATATTGTGTTACAAAAAACTTAAGCTTAACGGGGATCTAGGTAAGTTGCAATAGTAAGAAGGTCATTAATTTCCACAGGACCAAAGCTTTTTCTAGCTCGTTTTATTACATCTTTCATTCTTTTAAACCGTAATCATTTTCATTTGAAGATGGTATTCAAAATGCTTCCTTAGCGCTGAGATTAATGGTATTATATCGGAGACAGAAGCTGTAGAGGTGCTGATGTTTTTGGCATCCCTAATCTCATGAGACTCTGTTGAATCAAATTATTATGAACTTCATGCTGCGAGATCATGAGTCATCATTACATAGTTGAGTCTAGTCCCATGTCTCTCATTTTAACCTTTGCGTTCAGATTAATCTTAAGTATTTTTATTATAAAATTCTTTTATCAAATTCGACAACAAACATCCGCGCAACATCCGCAGGGCAAAGCGGGATGCGGGATGCGATCTTAAGAATGTGCGGATGTCCGCGATGCGACGCGGACGCGGACGCGTGACGCGGATGTTACCCGCATCAATTAATATATATTACTATATATACATATTATTATTATTATTATTGCTGATATAAAGAAGAAGAAAGGTTATTATGTATGAAAATGGGTAAATTCTATTATTATATATATATATATATATATTGGTTATTATGCTATTACATTTATATATATATATATATATATATATATATATTATATATATATATATATTATATATATATATATACATATTATATATATATATATATATTACATATATTATATATTATTATATATTATTTATGTTATTATATATATATATTATATATATATATATATATATATATATATATATATATATACATATATATATAATATTATATATATATACTTATATTTTTATATATATATAGAGTTAGATATATATATATATATATATATATATATATATAGTATAAAGAAAGGGATATGATATATATATATATATATATATATATATAGAGAGAGAGAGAGAGAGAGAGAGAGAGAGAGAGAGAGAGAGAGAGAGAGAGAGAGAGAGAGAGAGAGAGAGAGAGAGAGAGAGAAGACACACACTCTATACGAGAGAGAGAGAGAGAGAGAGGAGAGAGAGAGAGAGAGAGAGAGAGAGAGGTTCCAAACCCACTCTATGCCAAGG
This sequence comes from Trachelipus rathkii, assembly GCA_015478945.1. Classification (NCBI taxonomy): domain Eukaryota; kingdom Metazoa; phylum Arthropoda; class Malacostraca; order Isopoda; family Trachelipodidae; genus Trachelipus; species Trachelipus rathkii. The sequence goes on from JABUQX010040211.1 coordinate 47,831, forward strand.
TTAACGCGAATCTCTGAGGTGACCACAGTCGGAGGACTTAAATAGATGAAGATTAAATACAGCAGGGTAAACAGATAATGACAGAGAGTTCCACGCAAGAGAGGTCGCTTCACAAAGAATTCATGAGAAAGCAGGTCAGCCCTTGTGCAATGAGGGCGACGCAATGGTTCCGGAATGCCAGAGTTTAACTGCCTTGAGAACCTGTCGCTGAAGTACCTATAGTAAAGAAATAGTTCGCCAACGTTACGTCGCAGAGATAGAGGTAGAGGGTCAAGGCAAGGGAGAATGAAAGTAGTGAGCAGTTTATTAGTCTTTTAGATTTAGGCTCAACCCGGATCCCCCAAAATGTGGGAACACTACTCAAAACAAGGGCGAATAAGACCCCGATATAATTGAAGTAACTATTCAGAAAAAAAAATTCCTGCAACCTGAACAGAATTCACAGCTTTTTTGAGGATACCTTAGCAACCATTGTGAAATAAGGTTTCCATGATATTTTATTGTTTATGTTGAGACCAAGAATGCTTATGATGTCTACAGTGAAGAAGGAGTTAGGAAAGCCGTAGAAGAAGTTAGGAAAGTTGGGAGGTGTTTTTTAGAAGAAGATGTAAAGAAGTTGAGTTTTTAAAGAGCTGAACTTCACGGGGTTGAGACGACCTCCCCTGGAAATTCCATCTAGATCTATAAGAATAGAATCGGAAATTTTAAATTGAGAAGCAAATCTAGAAGCAATAGAGGGAGCAGATTTGAAATGAGTGGAAGAATGGAGAATTGAGTCATCGGCATAAGAATGAACAAAGTTAGGTATGGAGCTTAGAAGATCATTAATGAAAAGTAAGAATAAAGTTGGAGATGGAGAACCTTGCGGAACACTACAATTAACAAGAAAAGAAGAAAATGTTGCTCCATCAAAAAGTGCGATATGGATCGATCTGAGAGAAATATTCATAAGTGAGCAAGGAGAAGGAGGAAACCCAAAAAGAAGGGAGCTGAGAGGGTAGCGTCGCATCCCAAACTCGGTCAAATGTTTTTGAATTGTCAAGCACCACCACACATGACTCCCAACAGTCGCTAAGGGCAGAAAAGAGTTTAAAAGAGTTTCAATGATTTTGGGCAGAGTTCAAGTGGGAGCTAAAGGACGATAGTTAGAAGGATAAGAGTTGTTAAACTTCTCCGGGATAGGTTGAACATATGCGCGCTTCCGGCACTGAGGTAAAGTGTTAGAATTAATGTATTTAGAGTAAAGTCGAACAAGGAGGAATGCCTTCCATCCTGATGTTCATAAATCTCAAGATCTCAAATACCGGATCATGTGTAATCACATTTGGAGTCATGGGATACCTGAGAAGAAAAGGAGTAGAAGGAGGGCTGCCAGAATCGTTCGGAGTGGAATTAGATGAAAAAAAGGAGTTCGAAGAGATTAGCCTTTTCAGAAGGAGCATTAGCTACAGATCCGTCAAAGTGAAAAAGAGAAGGAAAGGCACTTTTACAGAAGCTATTAGAAATGTTTTTTTCAAGGGGCTAGAAATTTTTATCAGTAGGAATTCCAAGGAGGTCAGTGCATTTCCTTTTTTTGAAAACACGCTTAGCCTGACGAATAGAAACCATGAAAGGATTCCGAATTGAACGAAAAGTAGCAAGAGTGATAGGAAAAGGAGAGAAAGTATTATAATCATAAGCTACAAGATTATGATCAGAGTTACAGGTAGCATGTAAAATTGTGTATTTGCAGCAAAAAGGAGAAGTGATGATGAAGCATAAGTTAAGAGTGTTCCGGAATTGGTTAGTACGCTCTGGTATGTGTGTAGATTATTTAATAAATTTTTGCAGATCGCTGAGAATACTGAATGTCTTGGCTTCCTTAACTTTTGTATCAATATGAGAGGAACCCAAACACTCAGTGTGGCGCACGTTGAAGTCCCGTAAGCAGGGAACCTCGGCATTTGAATGAGAAGTAATAACAGTCTCGTGAGAAGTAGGAAGATATTTAAGAAGAGCCTGAAAATCTTTTGTATTGGGAGAGCATAACATAAACACAAGATAATAGTAGTAAAAAAAAAAGAAAGATCTCCAGTCACAAAATATCGAAGCTAGGAGACTCAAAGTTTTCGAGACGCGTTACTATTATTATTATTATTATTATTATTATTATTATTATTATTATTATTATTATTATTATTATTATTATTATTATTATTATTATTATTATTATTATTATTATTATTATTATTATTATTATTATTATTATTATTATTATTATTATTATTTTTATTATTATTATTTTTATTATTATTGTTATTATATATATATAAATATATATATATATATATATATATATATATATATATATATATATATATATATATATATATATATATATATCTATATATATATATATATATATATATATATATATATATATATGTATATATATATATAAGTGGCGACTCCAGTAACTTCTACATGTTCTCTCTCTCTCTCTCTCTCTCTCTCTCTATATATATATATATATATATATATATATATATATATATATATATATATATATATATATATATATATATATATATATATATATATATATATATATATATATATTACTTCAATAAAAGAGAATAAAATAATCTTTATCTAAAACGTTTTCTATAGCTGATTCCATGATTAACAATAATATTTAAAGTCACTCTTTTCCTTCTATTATTCTTAAGTATTTTAGTAATTTCTTTATTTTATTTGTTTTATAAAATATTTTTTGTTATAAAATATTTATTATGTATAGTATTTAAACATATTATTTATAAACATAGTATTTACATAAAAGTAGTATTTATAAACAATTTTGTACTCTAAATTCACAGATACCATCTCCGCCATTCGATTTGGGCATGAACTACCGCCATTTTTAATGGGTTAAATCATTATTTAATAGCGTTATTCTTACCTTTATCATTTTAATTTTACATAATCTTTTATATTTATTATGTAATAATTTCATTTATTTGACCAACTTTCGTAAAAAAATAAGAGAATTTTATCGTAACATTATAAAATTTGCAAAAATAGATCGTTTCTATAGTGTTACTCGTGCTGAGCACGAGTGACAGGAGTCGCCTCTGATATATATATATATATATATATATATATATATATATATATATATATATATATATATATATATATATATATATATACTTTCTATATATATATATATATATATATATATATACCTATATATATAACATAATTTCATATGCTGAAAAAAACTATACTGAAATTTGGTATCATTGTACAATAAAATAATATAGAGATTTTATATGTATATTTTAAATGCATTAAATTTTCATTATACAGTGCTTATTTTTTCGTATATATATATATATATATATATATATATATATATATATATATATATATATATATATACATATATATATACATATATATATATATATATATATATATATATATATAAAGACGAGAGATATAAGGCTCTCTTATATATATATATATATATATATATATATATATATATATATATATATATATATATATATATATATATATTAATGTGTATGTGTATATATATATATATATATATATATACTATATATATATCAATACATGGCAAGGTCGTGGGTTCGAATCTAGTTCGGATCCTAGGTAGAAATTACCTAAGTTCCCCTACTTGAATAGGGCTATGCCCGTGAGGTGCGAATTTAGTAAAAAAAATATATATATATATATATATATATATATATATATATATATATATATATATATATATATATATATATATATATATATATATATATATATATATATATATGATGTCCTTAAATATATATGTTGTTTTATGTAAAATTAAGTTAGTGGGGGCTTTGATGGAGAGGAAGGTGATAAGGAAGGAAGTAGGTAGAATTAAAAGTGAGAAGTTAAGTGAACAAAGTAATAAAGATAAGTATTTAAGAGCACTTGCAATTAAATCAGGTGAATGTAAACAAGTTGAAACTGAACAGTTCTGGAAGTAAATGAAGGAAGCGGTTGTTAGTAGTGCAAAAAAGTATGTGGATATGCTAAAGTAGGAAGTAAGAATGTTAACAGTGAGTGGTGGGATGAGGAGGTGATGCAAGTGGTTAAAAGTAAAAAGAAACATGGTTGAATGTACTAAAAGCTAATGATGAAGTTTCAAAAGAAAGATGTTTGGAATTATATGAGGAGGAAAAAAGAAATACTAAAAGATGCATACGTAGGAGAAAAAAAGAGGTAAATGAACAGTTATGAAGAAAGATGAATAGGGACTTATAAAGGAATAGGAAGCTCTTCTGGAAGGAAGCGCGAAAGGTTAAGAATGAAAATAGGGGGAATATGCTTAGAAAAATGAATAGTGATGGTGCTTTCGTAACTGATGAAGTGGATGTGAGGGGAGTGTGGAGGGAATACTTCGAAAATCTGCATAACTTTGGCAGTAATGAAGAGTTGATAGTGAATGTGTGTGGGTTTGATGGTGCAAGAAGGAATAGGTAATTTGGGGATGAGGTCATTGGTAAGGAGGAGGTAATTGGTAGAGTGAGAAAGTTGAAGAATGGTAAATCTACTGGTATAGATGAAATAACTAGTGAAATGATCAAGAACGGAGGGGAGATGGTGATTGATTCGACTTGGAAGTTGTG
>JABUQX010040212.1:0-20000 GCA_015478945.1 Trachelipus rathkii
GATGGAAGAGGATAAATATAAAGATATAAGAGAATAAGTAAAAAGATAGAAAAGACTAAATAAAAAGAAAGGAAAGAATATATAAAATAGAATAAAGAATAAATTAAAAAAAAAAAGATAATAAATAATAATATAGATGAGAATAAATAGAAAAGATAGAAGCTGATGAATGGAAACTTAGTAAAGAATTAAAAAAGAAATAAAGAGAAAAATAAAAGTAAAAGAGAATTAATGATAAGATAGAAAAGAATGAAAAAAAAGATGATAAGATAGAATAAGTTAAAAAGATAGACGATAAAAAATAAATTGAAGATAATAATTGATAAAATGGTGGAAAAAATATATAGGGTTAAAAATAATAAAAAGATATAAGACTAAATAAAAAAAATGAAAAGAGAATAAATAAAAAGATAGGAGAAATAAAACAAAAAAAGGAGAATAAACAAAATAGAATAATAGAAAAAAGATAGAAAATAATATTTTAATACAATAATTTATAAAGATAGAAGAGTATAATGAAAAATAATAATAATAATAATAATAATAATAATAATAATAATAATAATAATAATAATAATAATAATAATAATAGGTCATAAATAAAAAAACGTAAAATAATAATAATAATAATAATAATAATAATAATAATAATAGGTCATAAATAAAAAGTCGTAACACAAAAAATGGAAAAATAAAAGATAATAAATAAAGATATGGAAGATCATAAACAAAATTTTTTTTATGTGAATAAATAAAAAAGGTAAAAGAGAAGGAAGAAAATAAAGTAATATATATATATATATATATATATATATATATATATATATATATATATATATATTATATATATATATATATATGTATTTACACTTTTCTATATATATATATACTTATTTCTATATTTAGAAGAAAAATAATTTTAATTTTGACCTAGATTTAATTTTCTTATTATCAGAAATTAAAATTTTCAAAATATATATATAATTAATATATATATATAATATAATAATATATATATATAATATATAATATAATATATATATATATATATATATATATATATATATATATATATTATATACAATCATATATATATATAATAAATATATATATATATAATATATATATATATATATATATAATATATATAAATAATATATATATATATATTATATATATATATATAATATATTATATATATATATATATATATATAATAAATACTATATAATATAATAATAATATATATATATATTATTATATATAATATATACTATATATATATATATATATATATATATATTATATACTATATATTATATAAATATATATAATATAAAATAATATATTATATATATATATAAACTATATATATAATAGTATATATATCTATATATAAATTATATATATATATATATATAATATATATATATAATAATATATATATATATTATATATATAATATATATATTATATTACTGCCCTTCACTGAGGAGGTTTCATGTTACACGCCTTGCTAACATATAATCTCATTCTTTAACTGTCAACTCTCAGACCTCAGACGTAACTGCTATGCTCGGTTCTTTATATGTACCTCCACTATACCAAATACTGGAGCACCAATAACTTTATCCCCTATTTTCACACTACCTTTAACTTAAACACTTTTCAAAATATCAATGTATCGGGGTGGGGACAATTCCGTCTCTTCATCTAACTCAAGTCTTATTTCGAGGACTCTGGTCTCATATATATATATATATATATACTATATATATATATAATATATATATATATATATATAATTAATATTCATATAAATATATATATATATATATATAAATAATATATTATATTAATATTATATATAATTCCACAAATTTCATACTATACACTCATCATCATCCGTTCCATTTTCATCCAACATATATCCTAAATATTTAAGCACAGATACTTGGTCCAGTTGTTCACCATCAAACATAACTTCACAACGCGGACTCCCCTCATCACCACCATAACCTTACTCTTATCTACATTTATTTTCAAACCCCTCCTTTACACACTCTGCCGAACCCCTCTACTAATCCTCTCAAACTCTCTTCAGATTCGCCACACAAAACCAAATCATTCTCATAAAATAAAGTAGGGCGCCCTTCACTCTCTTCCATGCTCCATCATTCTAACACCTTCCTCTACAGTACCTCACCTCTAATTCTTTGATTATACCATCCATATACAAATTGAAAGCCAAGGGGACATAACACATCCCTGCCTCACTCCGCTATTAATATTAAAACAATCATTTTCAACTCCATTTATTCTTAAACACGCTTCACTATCGTCATACATACTTTTGATTCCATTCAGAAGCCTACCACCAAACACCAATATATCACTAACACCTGGCCAATTAAGAGCTTCCCTATTAATCATATCAAACGCCAGTTGCAATCCATAAAACCTAAATACAATTTATTCTTCTTCTCCCTCATTTTCTCAATCATTTGTTTCAATGTAAAGATTTGATTCACCCATCCTCTACCACTTCTAAACGCACCTTTTTCATCACCAACCAGTCCTCCAGTCACTCGATGCACTCTTTCAACCAAAATACCAGCATATATCTTCCTTACAACACTCAATAAACTAACTCCCCTATAATTCCTACAGTTGTCCTTATCCCCCTTACCCTTATATAGTTCCGAGGGATTGGAGGAGAGCAGTAATAGTACATTACTGCTCTCCTCCAATCCCTCGGAACTATACCCTCCATAAACGCTTTATTACACAACTTCCAAATCCAATCAATCATCATCTCGCCTCCGTTTTTAATCATTTCACCAGTATTTTCATCTATACCTGCAGATTTACCATCCTTCAACTTTCTCACTCTACCCATTACCTCCTCCTTACTAATAACCTCATCCCCAAAATACCTATTTTGTCTTGTACCATCAAACCCACACATATTCACTATCACCTCTTCACTTCTACCAATCTTAGGCAGATTTTGGAAGCGTTTGCTCCACGCTCTCCTCACATCCATTTCATCAGTTAAGAAATCATCATCCCTACCCATCATTATTCTATGCAGATTCCCCTTATTTTCATTTATAAACCTTTCGCCCTTCCTTCAAAAAGAGCTTCCTATTTCCTTGTAAGTCCCCATTCATCCTCCTTCCAAACTGTTTATTTATCTCATTTTTCCTTCTACGTAAGTAGTATATCATACATATTGGACACAAATGACCGCGACCTTTTTTGACCTTTTCTGACCGCGACCTTTTTTTAGCTCGAATTTTTACCTGACCTTGACCTTTTTGGGCCTTTACCTTTTTGGGCCTTGACCTTTTTTCGACCAACCCTTTGGTCTTCCATGGGTCATTTTTGGCCCACGGTATTTTTTGGCAACCCTAATTTTTTGGCAGCCCTAATTTTTTGGCAACCCCAATTTTTTCGGCAACCCTGATTTTTGGCAACCCTTCGAAGAAGGGTTGCGCCAAACGGTTGCGTAAGCAACCGTTGTACGTATTGCCCCCCTATTTTACGCCCCCTAATTTTTCGGCCATGGGTCAATTTTTGCCCACAGTAATTTTTGATCTTCATTTAGGGAGCTTAGCCCTATTTTTTGATGTCTTAACCTTTTTTGTCCTTCCCCTTTGCTCCAAAGCTTGACAGACACCTATGGTCAATTTTGACCCACGTTAATTTTTTGCCCTTCATGGGTCAATTTTGACACACGGTAATTGGTAATTTTTGATTTTCCTTTAGGGGCTTAGCCCTTTTTGATGTCTTAACTTGTTTGACCATGATTTTAGGCCTTGCGCTGCCATATACCCATAAGGTCAAATTTTGGCCCACGCATTTTCTGGCCACTCGTGCCCACCCGTCGTCACCTATTTCGTTCCTAACTTGAACGCATGAATGGATTATCCTACCTTGAACACCTACACACACACTACACACACACACACACACACACATCACACACACACACACACTATACACACAGCACATCACACACACTTATACACACATTCACTATGACACTTTACATACAACATTCACTATGACACTTCATTTTACCCATATACACTTACATTTACACTTATACACACGTACAAAACACACTGCCAACTCCTTGGTCCGTCCAGGGTCATTTGACCCACGTTTATTTTTGTCTTTCTCTTTAGGGACTTAGCCGCTTGTTTGATGCTTAACCTTTGTTTGACATGATATTTCAAGCCTTGACCCTGCCATATACCATGGGTCAATGTTTGACGCCACGCTAACTTGATGGCTGTGATGGTTCCCAATCACCGTAAGGAGATCTAGTGATGTTCAATTAGTGTTCTATGAGTATTCTATGAGGGCCCAGTGAGTGCCAGTGAGTGCCAAGTGAGTGCCAATGAGTGCCAATGAGTGCAATGAGTGCCAATGAGTGCACTGAGTGCCACATAGTGGCCAAGTGAGTGCCAACAATAGTGCCAACCTGAGTGCCAGCTATTATTTCAAGCCTTTTCTGCCTCCCTGAGCCTAGAATAGCCCTAATATGGGTGTCCACCCCTAGGTAATAAGGTATGAGGAACCGATTGGTGTATATTACCTGCTAGAATGCTTCCTACTACGAGTTAGTATTTATAAAACTTATAGCAATGACAAGAATATAATCTAAAGAGTTAAACACAGTTGAGACAGTGACCGCAAACGTTCCGAGTCGAGTTCGCGTCCGCAGGTGAACACCGTCGCGAAACCGCCCGCCGCGTGCGCCCGCAGGCGCAATATTACCCGCCCGCCGCGTGCGCCCGCACCCGCAGGTGCAATATTTCCGCGTAACCGCCGCCGCGTGCGCCCGCAGGCGCAATATTTCCGCGTACCCTCCCGCCGCGTGCGCCCGCACGACGCTAATAATTACCGCGCGAAACGAAAAATATGATATCAATGAAACTATTCAAAGAATTTCTTTTCAAATTATACTATGAGCTCATTCATTTTATTTTACTAACAATTGTAGAAATTTTGATTAAAAACATAAACTTTTACATACTTAAAGGCAGTAATATCAGTGAAATCAATAGAGGTGTTATTACCTAACACCTAAGGGATTAGTATGCTTTTGTTTTACTGCTTTACTGACTTACTGATTTACTGCTTACTGCTTTAACTTTTCTGCTTTACTGCTTTAAGCTCTTGCTTTACGCCTTTAACTCTCTGATTTAACTTGCTTTAACTCAATCATTACATCCTTAAAAGCAGAAATCAGTAAATCAATAGCAGGTTTACCTAACAACCCTAGGGGATTAAGTTGCTTTTGTTTTTACTGCTTTACTGCTTTAACTCATGTTACTAGCTTTAACTTTCTGCTTTACTGCTTTAACTCACATGTTTTTACCTGATTTAACTCATATATTTTATTAACAATTACCTACCTTAAAGCAGTAAATCAGTAAATCAATAAGGTGTTACCAAGGGATTTAGTATGCTTTTGTTTTATGCTTTAACTGCTTTAACTTCTGCTTTACTAGATTTGTCTCATATTTCACTGCTTTCATTTGTGCGTTACTGTTTTTTACTCATAAGTTGTCAACAATAGTTTTCCTTTTAATATTTTGTTTATTACTTTTTTGTTTAGCAAAGTACTATTGCAAATTTTGTTTAATACTTTTTCATTCTAATTTGTAATGTAAGTAAAAATAAAAACACACAGAGTTTTTGGTTAATATAGTTTTATTTTAAATAAAATTGTACGAAATATTTATTAAAACACTTTTTGAAACAAGAGTTTCAAATGGAGGTGGAATCAAGCATTTTTCAAATCTAGGTGGAACCTCAATCTAGATATTTAGAAACAAATCATTGATACAAATTTTTAGACATTGAATATATTTACAAATTATAAAAACATACATTAATTTCAAAAACATATAAATGAATCATAATAATACACATATACTCCACATAATGGGAATATAAGGTGTGAAACAGAAGTAAGCCATAGTTTTACACAGCTTACATTATTATACATTAACAATACCACTAAAATAAATTTTCTATAAAACTGCAAGAAGTCAAAGTATCGAAATTGGTATAAAGATTTTTCTTTAAATCTAAATCGAAATCCAATGTCCTGTTGACGGTGATGTGACGAGGCAATGTAATGAATATGAAGCAGGTATCCTTCTTCAACTTTACAGAGTTTATTTCGTTAACTAGCAAACACTCCTAAAAAGCGAGGTTCATTTTTTAACACCGAATTTATTTCCTCTTCATTCATCTTTAATTATTCAAAAGTACGTTGCGTACTCGGTTAATTTCAATGAGTTGAGGATGGTCAAGATAGACCACTACAGTGATGGGTGATTGTAGAATCGCTCCAAAAGAGAGACTTAGTCCTAGGGTACCCTTTCTCAAATGTTTAAAAATGATAGGCGGTTACCATGATTAATTGTTTGGGTGACATCAATAGTCGTATAAAGCCACATTCTTTTGCATATTCTTCATTGATGTTAAGCCTGTCCCTAATATCCCACTTACATATACAGTATTTGGCTAATTTAAGTCGGTAAAAAGGTCGAAACAGAGGAGATAGTCTCTGTTGTTATAAACATTTCATAATCACGCGTCCCGTGAGGCCCCAGTCCATTCACTGTACGATACCCTAAGCGCCGAAAGGGTGAATTTATAGGTAGCTTTTTTATCATTCCCCGGAGCTAGGCTTCATGTTCCATCAATCCCTATTAGACTTTTGTGGTAAATTTCCGTTTCACAATTGTTAGGATGATATTGATACTCGTATCCTCTGAGTGAAATTAAAATATCTGTTTCAACTCTCTTAATAGGCGTACTTTGCTGTAGTTAATTCAAAAAGAGAATTTCAATTCCAGATTAACGCAGTGTGAGAATTTCACTTTTTCTGACATAGAGATTAAGCCTCCACAGTTTTGAAAGCAGGCTTCTGGACATACAGCTGTAGCGCAGTAGGTTTACTTTTTATTTTAATAGCAAATTTAGGATTTCGACCGTGATAAAATGTTTCTAGTATCTACAGATGGTAGAATGAGTCTTTCTTGAGAGCAGATATCGCATTTTAAGTCGACGCTAAATTCATAAGTATTATTATGTCTTTATGCTGCTTTATCTATATGTGAGCAGCTTTCAATCTTTGGAGCTATAAAACCACCATGATTGAGATGAGTAACAGTTGTTTTAGCATCGTCTGAATAATTAACAAATGTTCTATATAGCTTTCTATAATGAATTGAAATTAGCCCTGATGCGCCTAGTGAAGTTCCGTTAAGAGTAGACTTCAACCTGTTGTATATAGCTATATACAGGAAATTTGATCTGTATAAGCTATATGGTCATCACCCGTCAGGAATATCTGTACCATCCAGGTTGTCAATTTCGTTTTACATATAAAAACACATTAGAGGGGTCTAGTAATTGCTCAGAAGTGCTGGAATATTGACTCTAGACGAACATTGTATTGGTAATTGATGCAGAGGATATAATACTGATAAAGTTGGATTCGCTAACGCTAAGATCTGTGTAGGGTTCATTGAGAAGAGATCCAATTCACTCTTAAAACAATCAGGACTAGAAGGATGAAGGAGATGCATCTTCATGTGCGAACTCTGGACGTATAATGAACATTTTCATAAAAAACCTTACTTATATACACGCATCGTAAAAAAGTTATCAGTTAGTAATTAAATAGCCAAATACACATCATACATTTCTCTTTAGAGGTTTTTTTTCCGCTTAGTTTTTTTCTTTATGACAATCTTCTTGAGCCCTCGACTTGCTGACATTTTAACGTCTTATTTTACGCTTAAAATCATCATCCAACATCTCATCTGAACATCGGGCTATCTCGTCCTTTAATGCTGTACGAGGATTATTTCCTGCAACAATATCTTGAATAGTATGCAAACCTGTTCTTATAGCATTTATTACCTAATATTCCCCGCCTTTCCCTGAGCAGAGGCTCCTTGCACTTCTCGATAGCTTGGCAAAAAATCCGACCAAGGCCACTACCCCTCTGCATCTTTTGTTCCCTCTGAATACCCTTTCTTCGTCCATTATAACAGGAGTATCTTCTTATACTATCTTTCCCTGTAGAGATTTAATGAAATGAAAAATATATCTTGACACACCTCTTATAATATTGCCCATTATGCTGTATTACCGCATCTGTTTTCTTCCTCTAATATGAACTTTGCATAACAATGCCCCGTGTAAAAGGAAAAGGATTTCCTTCTACATCTTTATCTGTACGCGTAAACAGAAGTCAAAATTTTGATCTATTCAGAGGTAGAAAATGAACATTAGGGAATGTTATCACTTTTACTCTCTTTGGGGAAATATACTACTCTTAATAAAGGAGCTTTAGTATTACCCACATATTGATGATCAATTATGTTTGTATAACATAAGCCATACCTGGATGATTGAGCATCTCCGATGGGGTACATGTATAATGCAGGACCCGATCTGCTTCATCTTTTAGTTCATGTGGATCATGCGGTTATCCACACAGAATAGTATAACCCTCCTTCAACATAGTAGGACCAATTCATTGGAAGTATATCCCAACTCAGCATCACGTCTACGAAAATGTTTACGCTGCCATATGGTGAACGTCTGAGGAAAAACATGTCCCGGTCTCGTAGGTTTACAACATTTACTTTTGAACTTAAAGATATTATTACTTTATAATATACACGCAATTTTCAAAAAAATTTTTTTTGTAATTAAATTATTACTCCCTTTAAAACACCATAAAAAAATACTCATATCAAAAGAGAACTTTCAATTGACTAAAAATAGCAGGCACCGAATTAAAATATGACCTCCGCAAAGTAAATTCTTTAAAGAAGTATTCCTTTGTAGCAAATGTTGTCGTATTCATCTTTTTGGCAATTGTGTAGTCCTTTTCAGAAAACGAGTATCTTCCACTTGTAATATATCCACACATTCTACCACTTCTGTACAACCACCTTCCAGAATAGATTGTGAGGTAAATTTTCTATGTCCGTATTTATATCATTTCACATAAACCTACTTCGTATGCCTCTCTTTCCAGATGTATAGGATTCATTAGCACAGTTGTAAAATTCGAGAGTTTATTATCAGGAATGTACATCCAAGGAGGCTGAAGAAGCAGAGTTATATAAAAGTGATCTACACTCCCCATGATTATCATGCAACAACTGTTAATTGATTCTTAACTTCACTGCTTTATATAAGATTCAAACTTGGCAGGATACCCCCTCCATTTCACCAGTAACTGCTTATTTTTTCCTTTACCCTCTCGTAGCTAATATTTTTTCAATTTTAATATTTTCCAATAGTTACAGGATTGAACCTTACTTTTTATTTCCTGTTTATAAAAATCGCCCTTTTATTTTTCACCATTTAAATCTGCCAGATAATAATACTTTAAAACTACAACGACTGAATGTCGGATATGTTGGACTTTAAAAACTTCCGTAGTCCAACCGGATTCATATCCTTTTCTAAACTTTCTGTCATTCGAGAAAATCTTACATAATCGGCAACCTTGATAACCAGAATAACCATTATTTTTTGTTTTCTTTTCTTTCACCCATATGCGCCATACGTCCTCTAGTTTTTGACATCTCTAAAGGAGTTGACTTTATAGTTCTATGATAAGACCTGTTATAAGAATAAGCCAGATCGTCCAGTATATCAATATATTTAAAAGTATTCATTTTAGTAAAATACCTATGCATTCGTTCTTTAATAGTACGTTGGACTCTTTCAACTATTGCCGCTTTGTTTACGGAAAAATGTATTGTAATCAGCTATACCATACTCCCAGACATCCTCACCTGAAAACTCTCGCCCCTTGAATTCCATTCCTGAATCTGTCCAAATTGATTTAGGTGTTCTCGCTCGTCCTCTATAATTTCAAGTACAGCTCCGGCAACTGTAGCTGATCTTTTATCCTTTATTGGCCTCAACCAAGTAAATCTAGAGTATACGTCATTGTAAAAAGTATATATTGAAACCTCATTATAAAGAGCTGTGTATTTAATCATTTCCGATAAATCTAACTGCCATATGCCTATCGAGCTGCGGAGATATGGTTTTCCGTGTAGGAAATTTTTTCTTCCAGGTTTAATGTAGAGTAAAATGCCTCTTCCCTCTCAAATATGCTTTTCATTTCTTTTCGTGCATATAGGATACCTTAAAGCCAAACCTAAGGAAACCCCCAAAACTATATGGCTCCCTCAGATTGAAGTAATACTTATCAACTACCTCCTTCGCCTCCATGTTGTCTACTGACACACGTGTAAAGCGTATATATATATAATATATATATAATATATAATATATATATATATATATATATATAATATATATAATAATATAATATATATATAATTTGTCAAAAATGTGATATTAGGTCGCAAGGGATAAAGAAAGAGAAAAAGAATTAAAATAACATTATTTATACACAAACATTACAGCTATATATATATATATATATATTTATATATAATATATATATATATATATATATATATATAATATTATATACTATATAATATAAATATATATATATAATATATATATATATAAATATATTAATATATATATCAATATATATATATATATATAATATATAATATATATATAATATATAATATATATATATATATATATAATATATATATATATATATATAATATGAATAATGCATAATTAGATTTAATCACTATGACTATTATAAGGTGTTTTTCTTGTTCGTCTCTGGTAACACGTTTAAATTTATCTGATGCGTTAAGAAGTGGGCCTGATGGACTTGAATCAGTTCTTGGCGTAAGGGCTATTATCTAAAGTCCTGCTAATGCGCGTTGTATTTAAGAATTAAACTTTCTGGGAAAATTAATAGTCTGAAGTTCTTGTTTGACATCCATCCTATCCTTTTACAAGGCCTTTCCTTCCAGTTACGTGAGATCAGCTATCAGTCCACAATATATGATTCCTTTAAACTAATTCCTCATCAATACGATCTGCCCTGCTTCATCAAGTTAAGTTGGTCTTTATAAATATTTATATAAGCTATTCCTGACTTTAACGCACTCTAATAGGTAAGCTCTCCCCTAGGATATTTTTAAATTTATCTTCATTTTTCACTTCAAGTTTTACTTCATTAGGAATATCTACATTATCGTAGCGGAATACGTAGGGCTGGATGTAGATGGGAAAGTCTTTAAGATCTATCAATTTCTGTATGGCATCTCTGGTATAAGAGGCGGTTTCTCATGAATGTTAATGTCTAAATTTAATATCCTGTACACTTCTTTCTCATATTGGTTATCTTGTCAGTTAGGATCATAAAGCTAGAGGTAGAGGCTGCCTGGAAGATAATGAGCGTCACAATGATAAGGATTCTGTTGGTGCAACTGTTTTTGTTGATGTGAAAGAGGTTGTAATGTCAATGCATTGGGCTGTAATATTTGCGTGTATGGGGGCTGTGAATGATGAAACTGTGAATGGGGGATTTTGCACAGTGTGCGGCAATAACTGGCGCATATTGAGGTTGTGAATGATGATTCTGAGGAACTGATTCTGTACAGCTGCTGTATTATATACTTCATTTTTCATACTCATTATATGGAAGTACAGCCACTTCTTCATCATTGGGACAACCACTTAGTTATCAGGGGGAGCTATAACGGAGAAGAGTAATGGCAGGAATACTCCTCCTCCTCTCTGAGTAACTTTTTATTTTTCAAATTTTAAATGCTGAGGAGGAGTTTTTAATTGAATGTTTCTATAAGAACTAGCTTAACCTTCTGAAGGCCCCTGTTTTAGAAGGAACATTCCTTTTATAAAATTTAAACAGACTTCACATACACACTGGATGAATTTCTCATCCTCCCTAATTAGTTTACGTTTTTCCAGATGGTTTCAACTTTTTCAAATTTTTTTATAAGCAGGTTAAATACTTGCAAACCTAGAGCACTCATTAATTTACAGGTATGGTAGGTCAGTGAAATTGGTCTTGGGCAGAATGTTGGTACGGAGCAGCACTCTGTGCGTGCTTTTGGGGTGAAGTTCACACCCAAAAAAAAAAAAAACACAAAATCAAATATTACCGGGGGGATCGAAGTAACCTCTTTATATACTTTTAAGAGCTCTTTCCTTTGAAGGGGAAACATTTGAGTTGCCAATACATTAATTTGACTCATGTCTCTTCTCTTGTCCAAACAACAGTAAATACTGAGTGTTTAAAGAAACACTTCGCATATGCTTGCTTAGATGAAAAATATTCTGTGTTATGAAAAACACAGAGATATTATGATGGTGAGAATAAACTGTGAACGCTTCTCTGCCCATATTCCAAATTCAATTTGTGCATTAAGTCAAGCTATACAATAATTTTGTGTACCAGTGTATATTGTCCGCGGACCTAATATCGGTATATGCCTTCGGGAAATTGAATAACATCCTTTATTTCTTAAATTTTACCTGATAAACATTATAACCACCATATTATTTTTACAGGTGCTTGTTCAAAAATCAAAATAAACTTTAAAAATATTTTAATAATAGAAAGGTTTTACCGACAGCCTGTGACCAGCTATAAGAATGTAGTCCGACTTCGGAACGTAAATTTCTCCACATCCATACTCATTAAGTGAATAATGAATAATGAGATTAATTAAAGCTGTAAAGCAGTAAAGTACATGTTTTTAATAAAAATTTCGTACAATTTTAATTAAAATAAATGTTTATATAACAGAAACTGCGTGTGTTTTATTCCTACATTACAAATTAAAAATAAAAAAAGTATTAAAACAAAAATAAAAATAGAAATAATAAATAAAAGTAATAAAACAAAAATATAAGAAGAAAAACATAATGTTTAATAAATAATATTAAAACATTATAAAATGGAGAAAGTTAACGCAGTAAAACATGAGTTAAAGCAGTCAAGCTAAGAAAGGTTAAAAGCAGTAAATCATGTAAAACAAAAGCATATACTAATCCCTTAGGTAAGCACCTCTATTGATTTACTGATTTTACTGCTTTAGGTTGTAATGTGAATAAATGTATGAGTTAAATCAGTAAAACATGTGAGTTAAAGCAGTTAAAGCAGAAAGTTAAAACAGCAGTGAAACATGAGTTAAAGCAGTAAAGCAGTAAAACAAAAGCCAACTAATCCCTAGGTGTTAGGTAACACTCTATTGATTTACTGATTTAAGCTGCTTTAGGTATGTGATGTATATGAAGTTAAAAGCAGTACAAGCAAGAGAGTAAAGCTAGTAAAGCCAGAAAGTTTAAAGCAGTTAAAAGCCGAAAAAAAAGCATACTAATCCCTAGGTGTTAGGCTATAACACCTCTATTGATTTACTGATTAACTGCTTAAGGTATGTAAAGTATATTGTTTTTAATAAAATTTCGTACAATTGTAGTAAAAAAGAATGACTCATAGTATACTTTAAAAGAAATCTTTGAATAGTTACATTGCATATCAATATTTTTCGTCGCGCGGTAATATTGCCGTCGGCGGACGCACGCTCGGCGGGTACGCGGAAATATTGCCCCTGCGGGCGCAACCGCGGCGGCCGGTTACGACGAATATGTGCCTGCGGGCGCACTGCGGCGGCCGGGAAAATTTGTCCGTCCTGCGGCGCACGCGGCGGGCGTTCGCGACGGTGTTCACCCTGCGGACGTGGACTCGGATCTCGGAAACGTTTGCGGTTCACTGTCTCAACGTGTGTTAAACTCTTTAGTATATATTCTGTCATGTCTATAAGTTATAAAAATACTAACTCGTAGTAGGAAGCATTCTAGCGATTCGTAATGTACACCATTCGGCATTACCTCATACCTTATTTATCCTTAGGGTAGAACACCCACTATACGCGTCACTTACTATACGCTCAGGGAGCTCAGAAAAGGCTTTGAAAATAAGTGGCAAACAATCAGTTGGCACTATGTGGCACCCTCACTGTGGCACTCAGAATGGCACTCATGTGGCACTCATAATGGCACACTACACTTGGCACTCATGTGAACTCATTGGCACTCCACCCTTGGCACTCACCTGCACACCTCCCATCACCTGCGCCCCACACTACCACACCCCTCCCGCGGCCACTCCCATCAGCAACACACACACACACCCTACATATAACACTACTTCCAGAAACATCCACTAGCAATACCCTATACGGTTATTTGGGAAGCACAATAATAAGGCACCCATCACGTTTGAAGCGTGGTCAAAAATTGACGCCATGGTGATACTGGCCAAGGGTCCAAGGACTGAAATATCCATGGTCAAACATAGGTTAAGAACAATCAAAAAAAAGGGCTAAGTCCCTAAAGGAAAGACAAAAAATTACCGTGGTCAAAATTGACCCATGGACGAACCAAAGGGTTCGGCAGTAGTGTTGTACGTTGTAAAGTTACATCGTAAGTTATTGGGTAAATGTAAGTGGTCCAATAGTGAATGTGTGTCGTGTGTCGTGTGTCGTGTGTCGTGTGTCGTGTGTCGTGTGTCGTGTGTCGTGTGTCGTGTGTCGTGTGTTGTGTGTTGTGTGTCGTGTGTGTGTGTAAGTGTGCTTGGTCCAGCCAGGTGTATAACAGATTAACGGAATAAGAATCACCACAAACATCCGTTCAATGTTACAAGGAACGAAATAGTGACGGCTAGGAGGCACGAGTGGGACACAATATGGCAGTGGGCCCAAAAAATCGATCCATGTAAAAACATATGGCAAAAGGAGCAAAGGCTAAATACATGGTCAACAAGGCCTACTCAAGACATCAAAAAACGGGCTAAAGACCCTAATACGGAAGCCCGACCAATAATTACCGATGGGATCCAAATTCGACACTGAAGGACACAAAACTAACGTCGCGTCCCAAAATTGACCCATCCTGAGCTAGTCCTTCAAGCTTATAAAGAGCCAAAGGGAAGGACACAACAACCAGTTAAGAACATCAAAAAACACGGCTACACCACTAAAGATCAAACAATTACCCGTGGGCAAAAATCCACTGGCCGAATAAAGGGGCGTAGACAATAGGGGGGGGGCAATAACACGACAACGGTTTGACTTAGCACAAACCGTTCGGGCCGAAACCTACTCGAAGGGTTGCCAAAAAATAGGGTTGCCGAACAAAAATGCCAGATTGCCCACACACCTCTAAAGCGCGCTCGCCCAAGAAATTAGGGATTGCCAAAAAATACCCCCCGTACGGGCCTCAAAAAATGCACCCATGGAAGACCACAAGGGTTGTCGAAAAAAGGTCAAAGGCCAAAAAGGTCAAAGGCCCAAAAAGGGTCAAGAGTCACTGACTAAAAAATCTCGACGCTCAAAGAAAAAGCGTCGCGGTACAGAAAAAGGTCAACAACACGAGTCACGCCGGAGACACACTATTGTTCCCATCAATGTATGATTACTAACTTACGTATGCACTTTTAAGTCTATCCCTTTTTTCCCTCCCCTCATACAATAACTCCCCACACTTTCTTTTAAACCTCATCATTGGTTTTAGTACATTCAAACACACCGCTTCTTTTTTTACTTTTATCCGCACTGCATACACCTCCCATAACACACTCACTGTTATAATCCAACACACATCCACATCACTAACTTTACCACACACATCAATACTACTTTTCTTTCACTACTAACAAAAGCTTCCTTCGTTTGCGTCCAGATTTGTTCAGTTCTCTTAATTCTCATTCAGACTGATTTATTTGCAAGTTGCTCTTAAATTACTTTTCCTTATTCCTTGTCACATACCTTTTCACTCTTAATCTTCCCACCACTTCCTTCCTCATCACCTTCCTCCTATCCATATGCCCACATCTAACTATAATCCCACCACTACACACAACAGATAAATATTCAAGTGCTTCAACATTCTCTTCACCCACACACAATCAGTCATACTTTTCACTTCGTACCATTATCTTACCTCACTCACAACTTCGTATATGCTTTCAAGTATCTTGTTCCGAGAATGTGTTACGTACAATCACATATTCTCTCTCTCACAGTGAAATCAGTCCACCTTTATTACCATTCTCAAATTTCCTCCCTCCACCCTCCAAAACCAACTTTCACTAACACACACCCACCATCCCTTTTTTTGATCGACCTATGCAACGCATTTAGCGTCTCCCCAACACAATCAACTCACTGAAGACTATACTACACCTCGATCCAAACCATCTTTTAAGTATCCATATATATATAATATAATATATACCATCCATATCACCCAACACTCATACACTAATCACATACTCACCACCCACACACTACACCCTACACTCAAACCCATAACACACTATAACTACCACTCACACACCACCAACCACCCCACACACCCCAACCCACTCAACACACCCACATACAATTATATATATCAATAACATAAATAATAACTATATAACACACACTATATATATATCACTCAATCACCCACTACCCACTACTATACTAATACTACCATTAACTTATCACACTCACCCACACACCATCTATATAGTAATAAATATAACTTACACAAAAATAAACATCACACCATCACACCAAGCTACAACAAAACCCACCAACTAACACTCCACCATCACAAAACACCCCCATACAACAAATAAATAAAATACAACACATATTATATATACATAACATATATGACTAACAAAAAACCACCCATACATAAACATACACATACATACACAACTTATAACAAATCACAATACACACTACCTCACTAATAACCCTACCTATATATATATAATATTATGCCAATTGACCAATCGCCCCAAAAACCACGGACACTCACGCTCTTGCAACTGCAATAACGTAAACTGAGCTGAAAACTAATGAATTAAGTCACACACACACCACGAACACCCACACACCACACATCAACACACATCATTCTATTTTCAATATCTGCACCACACCGCACCGCACAGCACACACACGAGTCACACCACCCCACCGACGACAATCTCAGAACCGCGGACCCCAACAACAGAACCGCACATACCCCAACACCGCACATCTGAGCTCCACACTTCAGCAAATCACACACCACCACACACGCCCCCGCATCCTCTAACTATAATGTTACACAATTGCAACACTAGCCAACCACCCAGGGAAATACTGATCCAATATAATAATACATGACCATCACTCATTACTATACATAATAATAACCCCACCTACTCGTTCGCCGCTCTAACTCCCGCTCAAGCCTTACCCCCCTAAAACAAAATACCAACTATTAAATAACAACACGATATATAAAATATATAAAATATATATCATACTATACACTAAAAAACCAAATATAACAATATAACTAAACCCTAAAAACACACACCACTATTCCACCTCATAAAAAAATAACATATAAACAATAAAAAAATATAAATAAAACACACTACTATACAACTAATGTACCAACAGGCTGCACCAAACACACAAGGAGGATAAGTAAGACGTAGACGACTACTCCACACTCCCCGTAGTTTTTCTAGGACCAAAAACCACAACCACACCCCACCCTCGCAGACCAACACACAAAAGCAAAACGCACTTCAATCAATAGATTGATTCATACCCACTCGCCTTTCAGACAGGGCTCCTCACAGAGATACACCAAGAGCAAAGTCACTAAGGTCGACGAAAGAACTTACACAGATCACGAAAAGGGGCGAAAGAAACAACAATAAAACGACAAAATTGAAACCCCTCGAAAACCCATCTACCCTCTTAACACCGACTGAACAATCAGCACCCTTGCAGGAAGTGCAGTTGTCCGCACCCATCGATTTCGCATTGGCCAAACATATATTCCACGAGCAGTCCCCCTACTCCATGTCACTAGATCTCACCAATTCTCACGTGCATTCTATCCACACACCCCCTCACAAACTTGTTCCACAAACACACATACTTTCCCACTATCTATCCAATACTGAACTAACAATCCGTCTTCGCACCAAGTTTCCTACAACTATTTTCCATAACACCTTTTAAAAAAAGCTATCCCATGTCTTTCTGAATCATCTATCTTCAATAGTAACGCAATATTTCCCTTTCTTCAGGGAAGCGGAAAATGAATTGCATGAATAATTTTAAATAAATTCCTTTTTTTACAACACACCCCACACCACACACCACACACACACACACACCATAATATAATATATATATATATATATATATATATTATAACTATATAATATATATATAAATTACTATATCTATATATATATATAACATACTATATTTTTTATAATAATCTATATAATATAATATATATATATTATTATAATAATATATATTCGCATATTTTTAATATAATTTTGTTAGGAGTCACTTTTTTTTAACATACATTAACAAAATTTTGTTAGGATTCACCCTTAGAGTTTGATTTTCAACCAATCATGGCCACTCCTCCGGGTGTCGTGGTGTGTCCTGTACACAAATTCAACATCAAAAATATATAAATATACTTAAAAAATATTTTATCTGACAATACTAAATTTACTTTAATAACAAAAGACCCTCTCAAATTGTCTAACTTAGACAAAATCAATCGCTCCCTTCGCAAATTTTATAATAACAATAAATTAAATAAATCCCAATATTACTCTTGCTATTCCAGAGGCTCTGCCCCTGGTACTCTTGATGGAATCTCCAAAGTACATTACCATCCTTCTCAAATTGTCTCTTAACTTAGAAGACAAAATCAATCGCTCCCTCCGCAAATTTTATAATAACAATAAATTAAATAAATCCCAATATGACTCCTGCTATTCCAGAGGCTCTGCCCCTGACACTCTCTATGAACTCCCCAAAGTACTTTAAACTAATATTCCTATGAAACCCATTCTAGCTTCCTATAATACCCATAACTACAATCTAGCTAAGTTCTTGGTTCCTTTTCTGACACCTTTCAGCTCCAATGAATATTCCATACAAAATTCTTACTCATTTAAATCTTGGCTCGCTTCTATCAGTAACCTACATAATTTCTACATATCTAGGTTCGACATTAAGTCATTCAAGCAATCTAACATCCCCACAACTGAGGCCATAGAACATTATTTTAAGCCAATATTTTACTGATTTTTGCTGGTAATCTATATTTACTTTAATTCAAAGAAACTTCTGAACCCTAAGCTACTTCCGCATACTTAAATATATTATATATATATATATATATATATATACTATATATAATATATTATATAATATATATATATATATATATATATATATATATATATTATATATATAATAATAATAATAATAATAATAATAATAATAATAAAACTAGTAATCACTCATATTATATTTACTAATTATTTATCTAACTAATTTATATCGTCTTCTCTAGAATGGAATTATTTAATAATTAATTAAAGAGCTTGATACTAGTAAAGCTGAATATCTTTTACCTGCCCTGGGGTAATTTTCCTGTGAAGAAGAAACCCTAAGAAAACTTGAAAATATTACTTGATCATCTTGAAAAGAAACTTAAAACTATTTTTTTCTTTAAAAAAAATGATGAAAGGGAAAAATCTGAATAATCAAAAACAAAAAATAACAGAAAAATGAATATATTGATAGAACAGAAAGAGAAATTGTAGATGAAGATCTATTCATGTTCGTCAATATACTATCAACTTCTTCTACCTCTGTTGGAAAAAAAAGACACATTCAAACTACAGTCCAACAGTGTCGGAACTCGGTACTGAGGAAAGGTTTGGGGCATTATTGATAGAAAAGGCACCGAAATTCGTTTCAAATTGGGGAAGCGTTTGCTGTGAACTACCACCAGCCATTTTCCTTTGTAGAAGATACTGCATTTAAGAGAGTAATTTAATCACCTATGTCCACAGTATAAAGCTACACCCCAACCAAAGACTATTACAGAGCTAGTTGGCTCACACCAAAGTGACCTGCCCTTGCATT
>JABUQX010040212.1:25000-30000 GCA_015478945.1 Trachelipus rathkii
CGAGTCAGTGGCGAGAGCCGTCAACATCAACAAAACGGTGACCAAATCCATCCACTCACACTCCATGGAAAAATTTTGATATTTTTAATGTTGCTTTTAAAGGGAATTAAAAATAAGTCGGCATGTTTTTTGTTGGAAAAAATTAAGAAGCAGTCATCCACATATCTTGTAGACAATGGGTTTGAAGGCTGGGGGGCAGTTTTCGAGCCAGGACTGTTCATGATAGCAGAGAACGGCGTTGGCGAAGGAGGGACCCAAAGGTGAACCCATAGCCACACCATCAATCTGTTGATAAAGGTTGTTATTAAACAGGAATATAGAATCTGAGGTGGCTAAATTGGTTTTTGTTAAAGCATTGTTTTTTATTTAACTCCTACACACTCTTGGTTAGAAAACAAAGTATTGGATATGATTTCACGGGTTTCGGCTACAGGAACGGTTAGTAAAAGGGACTGAATATCAAAAATCACCATAAAGGCTTGAGGGAGTGAAAGAGATGAGTATAATCCACGAATTCAAAAGAACTGTGAAGGGTATGTTGGTTTGTGGGTAATGGGGTCAATCAATGACACAAAGAAATTTCGAAAGACCTGTAAGTATGCCAATATTTAACAGCTCCAATTTTATTAGAGAGGGATAAGCAGGCTGGACAAACTGGTGTGTCGCGCCTTGAAGGGACTCGATTGCCTTTAAAAACTGTTCTTTGAACCAAAACCTTGTTTTGGGTTGAGGGATAGCTCAGAATCGTAAAGCATCGAACATATTGTCTCATTTCGCAACATGCGGTGGTTCAATCCGGGAGAAGGCAGTAATTATTCTTTACCTTCCCACTTAATGTTCTTTGTTTAAGATCTAATAATAAATTGCGATTATGCAATATTTACGACTATATATATATAATATATATTATATATATATAATTATTATATATATTATATAATATTATATACTATATATGTAATATATATATATATATATATATATATATATATATATATATATATATATATATATATATATATATATATATATATATATATCGTATTTAAACAAACACATTCAATGGATAAACAAATATAAAGATTATAAAAAATAAAAACTAACAAACCACAGAGTCAAACAAATGATCGAGCAAACAGACAACAAAAACAAAAATAAAACATAAACAATAAAGAATATACAACAAGCGAACAAAAAAAAACCACATGGACATACAAACAGTAGAACAAACAAAAAAAAACACTATGACAAACATACAAAAAACACACAGGCAAACAGGCATAAACAAAAACAATAAGGAAAATATAAACAAATAAAAAAATCAAGAACAATGAGAAATATTTAAACAAGGAAAACCACATTGACAAACAAACAGCAAAAACAAACAGTCAAACAAATAACAATCAAACAATATAAACAATGAAAACAAAATGAACAAACAAACCTTATTTAC
The DNA here is from genome assembly GCA_015478945.1 of Trachelipus rathkii. Lineage (NCBI taxonomy): Eukaryota > Metazoa > Arthropoda > Malacostraca > Isopoda > Trachelipodidae > Trachelipus > Trachelipus rathkii. The sequence continues at coordinate 26,454 of JABUQX010040212.1, forward strand.
AGACAAAAGACCGAACAAATAAACAACACAGACAAAGACACTAAGATACATAATTAACAAACAAATAAAAAGAAACAAAGACTATAAGGAATAGATAAATATCCAGCAAACAAAAAAAAACTAAACAATTAATACGGAATCTACAAAACAAAAACCACATGGACAAATAAACGATCAAACATACACACAAACAAACAAATATAAACAAATAAAATGTACAAACAATCCAACAGACAATAAAAAAAAGGAATTACAAACAATAACAAAAGAACAAATAAACAAAGAAACAATTGAACGTTAAGGTAAAAACAAACAAACAATAAAAACAACACACAATAAAAAAAAACAACAAATCAAATAAAAACAACAACATTAAACGCAATTAAAACAACACCAAAAAATTTCAAAAGAACAGTTATACAAATAAAACATTATCAAAAAAAATAAAATTATTTATTAAAACAGGCTTTCTTCATAAAAACATAAATAAAACTTAACTTTCAATAACTACAAAAAATAAAAAACAGAATCAAAAAAAAAAAATAATTACAAAAATATAAAACTAGGCTGTGGTCAAATTCAGATTAAATGAACATACAAAAAGGGAAATTATTAATTCAATCATTATAACATTAATACTTAAATTTAGGTTAGATTATTGAGAAATGATTGAATATTTATACTATTTGGTTTTATTTGATTGTAAATAAATTTTATTAACATTTAAATTATGTTGTTATCATTTCTCGGTTATAGTAAATTTTTAATTTTTATTTATTATTTTATTATTTAGTTTGCCTGTTTTTTTGTTCTCTTTGAACTGTAATGTAATATAAATTTATTCATTTATTTATTTATTTATCTTTTGTTATTTGTTATGTGATTGGTTTTTTTTTTCATTTTATTGGTTTTTGAGGGTTTTCAGTTTTTTTTGTGGTTATTTATTTTTGTATTTTATTATGTGTTTATTGTGTTTTTTTTTATTTGTGTGTATTTTTTATTGTATTTGATTTGTATTATTATTATTATTATTATTTATTGTTAATATTAGTATTATTTATTTCTACTCTGTAGTTTGTTTATATTTGATTATTTAGTTAGTATTGTAATTATTTAGTTATTGTATTATTATATTATTATTATTTTTATTTTATTGTATTTTATTTTCTTATTTATGTTCTATTATGCTTATTTATTATTTATTGTATTTATTATTTAATGATTATTAATCATTATGTTGATGTTCTATATATTATGTTTTTAGTATGTAGTAGGTGAGGTGTAGGTAGTTGATAAGTGTGAGCAGGTAGTACGGTGGTAGTGAGTTTAGGGTTAGTAGTTGTGATTAATTGACATTTCAGTGTAGCAATACCTCTAATTGGTTTTTTGTTCTGTCTGTTGTGTGTTCTGTTGGTTGGTTGTATTGTGTTAGTTGATAAAATTTAGTTTTTATTGCGTGTCTCCTGATGTTGCTTTCTATTAATATTATTTTGTTGATATTGGATGACTTTAATTTGAATTTGATTGATATTAGATTAGAGTATTTTTATTAATTATCTTATGATATAATCTTATAATGAGATAATCACATGAGAGTGTAGTGTGGATATATATATTATCATAATTGATATTTTATATTTAGTTATATTTTGTTGTCATCTTGGTTTATAGTCATGTTTGTTTATACATTATTTTTATCTAAAATTGATTAACTTGGGATTACTTATTTTGTGTCATATTAATATTAATTTTTCTTATTCAATTTGAATTCTTTCTTATTGTCTCACAATTAGGTATAGGTATTTTTATATATGATTTATAGTGAGTATATATATATATATTTATCAATATATTTATTTATTAATATTTATAATGTTTTATTGGTGATATTATTATTATATAATATTTAGTTATTTATATATACTATATTATTATTATCATTATTGTTATTTTATTTTATTATGTTTATATATTTTATTTACTTAGATATATATTATATATTATATATACTAGGTAGATTATTATTATGATCATATATTATGATCATATATTATGATCATATATTATATCATTAATATATCTATATATAATTATATGTTTTATAAATATCAGCTTAATATTTATTATTTTATTACTATTTATGATTATTTATATGTTTATATAATTTAGATCATTTATGTAATTATTTGTTATTAGATGAATATTTTATATATGCTATGTTTTAGTATTATTATATATATATATTATATTGTAGTATTTTTCTATACACGTTTATAGTGGGTTTTGTCCGTTCTTATGTTTAATAACTCTTTATCTCTACATCATATTAGTATTTATTATATATATAATTATATTAGGTGTGATTACTATTATATTTATTATCATTTTGTTTTTTATATTTATTTATATTACCTTATATTTGTTTTTGTTTATATCTTCTAGTTATTATACTTAGTGTTATTTATTTTATTTTTAGTATCTGTTTTAGTTATTATACTTTCTGATGTATTTTATATATTTTTGTTTGGTCATTCCACTCATATAATATATATCTGTTTTTGATGTTATTCGTTCACACGTTATTTTATGTTGTATTCTGGACATTGGTTATTTTGCTGATTTAAGCTATTATTTATTATTTATTTGTTATTATATTTATTTATATTATCTATTTTTAGGGCAGCAGTGAGTAAATGTTCGTTGCTTCTTATATACTTTATATTATGTTATATTGTACTACTCTATGTGGTTTTGTATTCGTATTTTTTTTCTTTTTATTTTCTTCATATATATTATATATATTATACTCATGTGGTTTGTGTTTTGTCTGCTTTTGTTGTGTCTTCGTGTTTCCAATTTAGTATTAATTATTAGAACACCAGTTTTAAAAAAACTTTAAAGTGATCGTTATTCCTTAGGTTAAATACGTACAATAGTTATTCTAATATATATTTATCATACTAATTATATTTAAACGTTATTCATAGCATGTCCATGGATGAAAATTTGCCATTTTTAGCTACATAAAAACGCCATAAAAAGAGTGTCGTGTGACGTTGGGACAAATCGACATTTCACTTGGGCGCATTTATAGATAAGGGACAAGAGCTCTTTTTATTCTTGGATTTGAATTTTTTTTTAATTTTTATTTTATTTGATTATTTTTATTTTATTTTTATCTATTTTATTTTATGTTTTTTTTGGGGGGGGAGGGAGAGGAAGGGGAGAGAGGTTGGGTTGTGGTTTTATTTTTTTTTTTTTGGTTTTTTTTTTTTTTGGTCTTTTTTATATGTATTTTTTGTCGTATTGATTTTTACTACCCTTTTTTATCTTGGATTTAATTTTTAATGTATTTTTTTTTTAAACTATTTTACTATCGGATTTTTTTTTCATATATTTGGATTTTGTTTTGTCTTTTTTTTTTTTTTTTTTTTTTATCAATTTTCTGTTTTTTGTTACTTTTTTTTAGTTTTATTTTGATTTTCATATAAGAGGAGCGGGAGAATAGGGGACAGCCGGTAGGGCTGGAATGGGAGAGAAGAGGACA
>JABUQX010040212.1:40000-45000 GCA_015478945.1 Trachelipus rathkii
TAGTTATCCCTCTTTTTTTCAGAGGACAACTATTTTCATATGAATCTTGTATAATTGATTGCAGTTGGGTAGTGGATACATCTAGGTCCTGCACATCAAACAGTTCCCCCATATCCTCCACGCGCTGTTTAAGGAGCTCTTTATACAAGTTCCAGTTTGTTAGCTTAGGTATTCTCCGCTCCTCCTCTACTTTCTCTAAAGCTATGATTTCGAACCTGATGTGTCTATGGTCCGAATGAGATACTTCATCAGACACATACCAGTTCGAGATCTGTATACCATAAGTGGCATTTATTAAGGTTAGGTCTAAGACCTCTTGTCTGTTCGATGTGATGAATGTGGGCTTACTGCCCTCATTCACCACATCAATACCATATTGAGTTAAGAATTCTAAAATACACTCACCTCTGTTGTTGATGTCCTTGCTGCCCCACAGGGTGTGATGGGCATTTGCATCGCATCCCAAGATCAGTCCCCTGCGGGTCCGCTGACAGTATTGCACAAGCCTGTGAATTTCTTCCGGAGGTGCTTCATTCGAGTCCCCGCAAAAGTATGCCGAGGCAATTACTACCTCTTGCACACCCAGCGCGGTTGGCACCTCTACTAGGGCTGCTATTAGATCCCTTGTGGTGAACTCTGGAATGGACAGGGCATTGACCCCACCACCGATGACCACCGCCGCACGAGGCGCGCCATGGTCCCGACAGTAGAGCAGCTTACCCATTCCACTTGGTATTCCTTTGATTGTTCCTTCTCTCACCCATGGCTCCTGTATGAGGGCTATCTGCAGCCTCTCGCATACAAAGGTCCGGACGAGAGCATCAGTTGCTGCCTTTGCGTGGTGCAAGTTAATTTGAAGGCAGCTCAAGTTGTTTTTGTTATCCATTATGCAGATTTGGATTTGGGGTTCTGACTTGAACCCCTTGCCAAGGCCGATTTTGTTTGGCCTTCTTTCCCACTCTCTGCAGTTTGATTTTTCTTCTTTGGCTGTGAACCAGAGGGTGTTACCTTTCCTTTAAGAGCCAAGGTTTTCCCCTTTTCCTTCGGAGTGTAGTTCTCAGGTGAGGCCGTTTCGCCAGAGGTGGGGAGCCTACTCCCCCCCTCGGGTTTCCCGCTCCTCTTCCTGAGTCCAACAGTACCAAATTTATAGCTGAGCAGATGGTTTTGGGCTCTTAGCTTAGTTTCAGAGTGCTGGTCAAGAGAAAGGACGAGGTGCACAGAATCGCCCCTCTCTTCCCTTTTCAAGACCCTCCACTCGTCAGTGTTAAGGCCAAGGTTCTGTGCCTTTACAAAGGTTAGGATCTTGTCGTTCCCATCCCTTGCACTATTCTGGAAGAGACCAGTCAGTACTATGGGTCGGGGGATTTCATCCCCCTCCACTGTCCTTAGATCTGCCCCCTCCCAAGGTTTCAGCTGTCCAACAACGAGTTTCAGCCACTCTGCTGTGGCCTCGTCGTCGCAGTTGAACTGCACCCACCCTGGTTTGAGGATAGAGCCGTGAAACTTTGGCTGTGTGGTGCCGCCAACTAGTTCCACGATCCTGCCCAGGATTCCTTCTTGTATGGCCTTAAGTTGTTCCATTGTCAAGATTTCTTGTGGATAGTCTTTAGAGACTATTCCTATTCTGATTGTATTTAAGGTAGGACTTGAGGAAGCGTGGGCGCTTGCGCTCCCATCACTGCCTCCAGTCCTAGGTTTCTTTGGCACCCCCCCTGGCGTAGAGTCACTAAGGCGCGCTCGTTTTTCCGCAGGTGGGGGGCCAATAGGCACGAGAGCCAGTTTGCGGGCCTCTGAAGGATCGTGCCCGTTCTTCACCAGCCACCTATATCTTCTTCTGGCCGCGCCTGAAAGGCGAGGCAATGTTAGTTGGAGCTTTTGAATAGCCTCCTCGATATTAGATGCTGTATCCCCTGATGGGGTTGCAGCAGCCAAGTTGGATTCCTCTTCCACCTCCCTGACAGGGACTGTAAGCCCCTTTTCAGTTGAGGTTTCGGGGGAATCCAAAGAAGGCCTTGAGGCCTTTGGGAGTGGCGCACTTAAGGGGGTGCCCCCCTGTAAAAGTTTTTTCGTATCCATAAAAGAATAAGTTAAACTGAGGAATTATACGGTCACCCGCAGCAGAGCCTCATACTGCGGGAAGGCTAAATTGAAACAGGAGGTCGCCTGGTATCCTGAGTTCGCATACTTGAGACCGAACTTCCCTCCGGCCATGCATCCCTTGGCGTATGCTGTTCCACCGTGGATTGGGGGTGGTGACTTAGTTTTCCCCCCAGCGGCCTCCGCTACTAAGGCAGCAGACTGTCTCTGGGCGGAAGTAAGCCCCTCCGCCACAGCAAGGCGCACCGCCATTGGAGGGTATATATATATATATATATATATATATATATATATATATATATATATATATATATATATATATATATAAACATATAAATATATCTTATCTATATATCTATATATATTAGAGATGGACCGAATATTCATATTCCTATTCGTATTAGAGAATATTCGCATATTATTATTATTCGTATTCGAAAATTTTATCCGAATATAAAACGAAAATTTTATATTATTGAAAAAATCAGTTGCCACACGTTAATATTAGAGCTGCCACCTAGGATATTTAGTATCGTCAGTTAAATCCCTGTTTAGACTCAGTTTGTTTATAGCTTTATTGTAGTAAAGGTTATCGGTGAATTTCTGTTGCGCACTATTCAAACTAGAAGAATTATAATAATGGCAAATACATCTAGTTTGATCTGGGTTATTTCGATAATCATATCAGTGAAAAGGCTAAATGCAAACCTTGGAGCATGAATTATTCCCGAAAAGGGGGAGCTACATCAAGTCTTAGAAACCATCTAAAAATTAAACATATTGAAGAGCTCAAACGAATGTGTGAAAAATAAGGATTAAAAAAGGAAAATCGAAAGAGGAAGTATTACCAACGCCACTTGTAAAATCAAGGTAGGCAACTTTCGAAATGTGCTTTGAGAAAAACAAAATATGGAATGCCAACGATGTAAAAACTATAAAAGTAGATACCAAAATAGCCGACATGATTGTATTAGACGACCTTCCATTTTCACACGTTGTAAATGTTGGTGCATTACAGGATACTGACGATAGTTCATTTAAAGACATCTAATATTTATGTTGAAAATAGAATAAAAAGAATGGGTTTAATAATATTAGTATTCGCATCGTATTCGCTATTATAAAAAAAAATCGTATTCGTATTCGTCTTGGGGAATATAAAAAATTCTTATTCGTTCCATCTCTAATACCAAATATATATATATATATATATATATATATATATATATATACCTATATATATATATATATATATATATATATATATATATATATATATTCTATATCTATTCTATATATATATTATTATATATATATATATATATATATATATATATATATCAGGGGCGGCTCGTCGTACAATTTATAGGTGGTTGCATCTGACATTTCACACACACAATTATATATATATATATATATATATATATATATATATATATATATATATATATGTATCTGTGTAAATATATATATATACCACCTGCTACCTTATACTATACTATATATATATGGATCATGTCTATTATCGCCTCCACCTCCATATATTATATATACATCGATTGTATGAATTCGAACACATTTCATAAAATTGAAGTGAAAATGCCTAAAGTCAAATTGAAACTTTGTTATTAAAGCAGCTTCACACCTCTAAAAATATTTAAAAAAAAAAAAAGTTCAAATCTTTGTAAACTAATTAAACTCATAGGCTAACCTTTGCTTATGTATAGTTAAAATCTATTTAAACTAACTAAACTCTAAGATAACCTTTACTTAACTTATATATAATGTAATTTATTTGTATATTTATTTATTTCACTCTGCATTGTTAAAAAAAAATAAATGAAATAAAACGCATATGGCCCCAAGAGAGCTTTCAATACTTTATTCGATAAACAAATTGGTTCGTTCGCCGAGACGTTAAATTTTGGAACATGAGAGTCAATTTTCCGAATTGTTTCGTATTCACAAATTTGAATTTCAGTATTGAAAACAAAGCGGTTGTTCTTGATATGCAACCACAAGTTGTAGGTATAAAGCGTCCACGCGGTCATATTTTCACACACATTTTTCTCCTCAAAAATGTATAGGGCATGTGTTGTAAAGTGTCTGCAACAATCATGTTGGTTTGACATTTGGACTAACTAAAATTTGATGACGTTTTTTTTTTCATTAAATAATAAATCATTGGAGTGTTATTATAATAAGATGCAATTTAATTTCTTTAATATTTAATCCTACTAAAAAAATTAAAGAATAAAAAATAATAAATAGTTGCACACTAACTGCAAGTTGTATAAAATGGTGGTTGTGCAAACCTGCAACCAGGCCACGAGCCGCCCCTGATATATATATATATATATATATATATATATATATATATATATATATATATATATATATATATATATATAAACTTCTATATATAAATATATATATATATATATATATATATTCAGTATATATATATTTAAATATATATATATATATATATATATATTTATTTGCTATATATATATATCTATATATATATATATATATATATATATATATATATATATATATATATATATATATATATATATATACCAAAAACTGTTAAATTTTTTAATTAAAACAAATGATGCTTGATCGTAAAATATATGTGACAATTAAAAGCAGCTTCAACAACAACAACAACAACAACAACAACAACAACAACAACAACTACAACGTTTCAGTAATCTTTAATAGAAATAAAAGCTTCAGTATACTCTCTATAAATAAGAGTCTGAAGGCTCCACCTATGATCTTAAACATGATTCAAAATGTTTCTGCAGTCTCTATTAAAAATAAAAAGATTTCAGTAGGCTCTAATCAAAAGGTTCCAGAAAGTTCTAATAATATAAATCAAAAAGTTCCAGTAG
>JABUQX010040212.1:55000-75000 GCA_015478945.1 Trachelipus rathkii
ATTATTATTATTATTATTTATTATTATTATTATTATTATCATTATTATTATTATTATTATCATTATTATTAATATGTGTGTGTGTGTGTGTGTGTGTGTGTGTGTGTGTGTGTGTGTGTGGTGTGTGTGCTGTAGTTATTGTTTATTTTTATCATTTATACTTGCATTGTTATTAATTATATTTCGGGTCTCAAAGGACACGACACTGTGTTGCAATTAGTAGACCCATTTCAGATACTAAGGAAATTATTTTATGTTATTATAATTAATTGCTATAATGAAGTTGTAAAATATTGGACTATGTAAATAATGTAATTTTCCTATATGTATCAGGATATTGCAATTGAACTTCTTCTTCTTCTTCTTCTTCTTCTTCTTCTTCTTATTATTATTATTATTATTATTATTATTATTATTATTATTATTATTATTATTATTATTATTATTATTATTATTGTGTGTGTGTATTATTATATTATTATTATTATTATTATTATTATTATTATTATTATTATGTAAAATATTTAGTGTTTCATCACACATTATAGTTATTTCTATATTGATAGGAATACTCGTTATTGTGTAAGGGTGTGTGTGTGTGTGTGTGTGTGTGTGTGTTATTATTATTATTATTATTATTATTATTATTATTATGTGTGTGTGTGTATTATTATTTATATTATTTGTTTTATTATGTGGCATTATTTATTATATTTGGGGCACAAAGGACACTACACAATGTTGCAATTAGTAGCCCCATTTCAGATACTAGGGAAATTACCTTCTGTTTTTATATAATTATTAGTTTGTGAATTTGGATAAATATTTGATATATCATTAAAAAATAATATGTATTGCTATGTTATTTAATGATTAACACGAAATTTCTTATTCTTAATAAATTTATAAATGAATGGATTATTATTGACGATATTATTATTATTATTATTATTATTATTATTATTATTATTATTATTATTATTATTATTATTATTATTATTATTATTATTATTATTATTATTATTATTATTATTATTATTATAACAATTTCTTAGCCCAAAATAATAATAATAATAATAATAATAATAATAATAATAATAATAATAATAATAATAATAATAATAATAATAATAATAATAATAATAATAATAATAATAATAATAATAATAATATGAAAATAATAATAATAAAAAAAATTACAATTATCTTATAATTTCTATCGCATTATAATAATAATTATATTTATCATTATAATAATCATTGCAATGCGCTGTAATAATTATAATAATGTAATAACAATAATAATAATAATAATAACCAATAATAATAATAATAATGGCGCAATGTAATAATAATAATAATAATAATAATAATTGACCTAATGATGACAGATTTGAGAGCCCACCCTTGTAGTTTCATACCTCGTCTCTAAGGAAAAAGCATGAAAACAAATACTGAATTTAAATTGTGATAATTTTCACAATCCTCTTAAGAACCCCTGCTAAATTACTAAAATTGGCGAATGATGGTGTCTCTTATGTTTTGAGGCATTTATACATAACATTTGTGTTAGCGAGTCCATTTTTACTTTTTAATCATATACCTAACATTTGAATTATTGAGTCCATTTTCCTTAATGTTTTGAAATTATTTCGTGTGATTCCAATATTTAAATATGCTAATACTGAAGACAAAACTATATAGAGTAATTACGATTCTACGGACTATTTATCAAATATTTGGTAGGATTATGTATAATCGTTTCTGTTTATATTTGGAAGATCATGGCTTAATAAGTGAGTTTCAAATTACCATTTCACTCAATAAATATATATAGAACGCTGTTTTAAGTCTATTTTACTTACACCATAACACTTTTGAGAACAAACTTTTCACCTTTTTAATGTTTCTTAATTACACCAAGGCAACTGACACTGTTCCTCACAACCATGTTCTGAATATATAGGAATCATATGGCAGAAAACTTCTCTGATATTTTATCTGTGAGGGGTTGGTATTCCACAGGAGTCGTATCTGGATCCTTTGATCTTTTTAAAATCTACCATAATGACATGTAAGAGCGGTATGTCGATCCACTCTTTCCATATTCGCTGAAGGTAGTTCTCTCGGCTGACGGGGACTTTCGGATTGGCCTTAGAGATGTGGAAAAGGACTTGCAATCTATTTAAACAAGGAATAATGCTAACAAACTTATTATCAAAACAACAAAATCTGAATGCATGCTTATTACACCCGTGCCCCACCAACCTATTTTAAAATGGGAAGAATGGATATAGGAAAAAATTATACATTAAAACTATTTTATCAGATACTGCGAGATTTTACGTTTGATATATATATATATATATATATATATATATATATATATATAACTATATATAACATATATATATATATATCCCATATATAATAATAATAACCTTAATAATAATAATAATATCTAGCCAATATATATATATAATAATATAATATATAAAAATATATTTATATATAATATATATAATAATAATATATATATATATACATAACATATAATAATAATAATAATAATATATATAATAGCCATATATATAACTCTTCTTCTTTGCTATATATATATATATATAATAATAATATATAATAATAATAACTAGTAATAATAATATATATAATAACAATATATATATATATTTATATATATATATATATATATATATCCTTTACTGCCTTCAAATTGAACGGTGCTCGAGATGTATATTTTCCTTACCTGGAGTTTACCTTTAAACTTTTACATCTATTTTATTTTCTACTTCCTTAACCTCATATTGATATTTGCATACTCTTGTTGGGGGGGGGGGAAGGAAGTGTTGCCCCGACCACAAATTGCCATAGAATGCTTTTTCTTCAAGTCTCATTACACTTAACCCGATTGAAATCTTGGCTATTCATTCTGTTAGGAAATGTGGAGGATGGGGGGGGGGGGGGGGGGGGGGGGGGGGAATTCTCTTACAATAGTTGAAATTTTGAATATCACACATTTATATATGCTAAAACTATATAGGTGAATTTATGCTTGACATCAAGAAGTATACTGCAGTGCACTGCCAATTTACCAGAAATTGGTTTATATATATATATATATATATATATATATATATATATATATATATATATATCTTATATATATATATATAACTATATATATATATATGCTCCTATATATATATATTAATAAAAAATTTAGTTTATTAAATTGATTATAATTTTTTGAGCACTTATTAACTAATCAAACACGCTGATGTTATAAGAAGTTACAATATTATATATATATATATATATATATATATATATATACTGCATATATATATATATATATATATATATATATATACTATCTTCTTATATATATATATATATATATATATATATATATATGTCTAAAGATGGTATTTTGTCCGGTAAATAACGTGACAATTCCCGGAATTCTTTTTATTCTATATACAAAATAAAATTGGTCAAATTGTCTAGGGTATGATTCTACAATGTAATCTTCACTTTAGACACAAAGTACGGTAGAACAATCCACAAAGGAGTAACTAATTCCCAAAGATACTTCTAAGTCACAGATAGACTCCCACAGACTCAGTAGTCCTTTACTTTTTAGAAGTTAATTTTTTCTATTAAATACTAGTTTCTGAATCAAGTTGAAGTCGTCTTCAATATCACATAACGACTTCTCAATATATATATGACTTTCCTTCAAATATGCTTTAACATGTTCTTCTATGGTTACTATCTAATCCTTTCTATATTATTTTCCTTCTGAGAGTAATCACAAGACTTTCTGATCTCTTCTCAGAACAATGTCCCACTTGATTATCTTCTAAATGAATCAACAAACAATTATTCAACCTGAATTCTTCTAATGTCTCACTTTCGTAGTAGAGCTTTAATGAATCAGGACTTTCTAATAATCAATCACAAAACACGAGATAAGTCTTGAACGTTGAAATACTCAATAACTGATAGAGTCCAAATAAAGAATCGTATTCCAATGATAGAACCAAAGGTAGAATTCCAGAGAGAACCAGGTAATAATTAATTATCTTCTATTCTTTCTTCTCACGAGACAATTTTATTTTCCAAATTAAAATTCTCCTTAAAATATTTTCAAATAAAAATCTTATCTAAAATATACTCAAATGAAAATCATATTCAAATTAACCATTTTTGCCAAATAAATATTTCTTTCGAATAAATAAATAAATAATTCAGAAATGCTCGGCGGGCTCGAAAATCATGTTCCATAATCCCAATACCACTTAACATGGACTTTCAATAGCAGTAATAATTCTGTTTATTAATGTGTGTATAGGCCTAGGTGTCAACCAAAGATGAGTGAATTGGCAATGTCCCTATCAATGATGGGTGAATTGGTAATGTCCCCCCCCCAACGATGCATAAATAGGGTGACCCGTCTATAATACATCCACTTATATTATTTATTTTATAAAATAACCTAGAATGACCATTTAACTATTCATAAAGTAACACTGTTTATTATTTCTCAAGTGCGCGAACGACTGGCGAGGCAAAGGGCTAAGGTAAGATCCCTCTTCCTGACCCTAGGTAGAATATTCCTATGCGTGTAAGGTGTGAACTTTTTTAATAATAAAATAAAACTATACCACGTGACATATAAAATCTACATTTAGGAGTCTACTTTCAAAACACAACTGAAGCATTTTCTTATAGAAAATAATACCCAGACAATATTGTTCAGGTTATCTTTTTCTGATTCTCATGTTTTAAATTAAAATAAACCTGTAAATTCTCCTGATTTTCCCTATGTTGTTCTAAAATAAAGTTAAAAGTCTATTATTATTGTGTGTGTGTGTGTGTGTGTGTGTGTGTGTGTGTATTATTATTATTATTATTATTGTGTGTGTGTGTGTGTATGTGTGTGTGTGTGTGTGTGTGTGTGTGTATTATTATTATTATTATTATTATTATTATTATTATTATTATTATTATTATTTAGTAAAATTTAATAAAATTGCGATTTTAATTTTCTCAACTGTATGGAGTATGCGCGTTAAATTAGTTCAACTCAGAGTTGGGATGTTTTAAATAAAAAAAATAGTTAACTACATTGTAAACTAATTTTGAAACTAATTATATGTCATAATATTCTAACTAATAGTTGTGCTCAAAATGATTATTGAAAATTAATTAAAATAAAAAAATATATATTTTCTGACTTAACTAGTAAAATTAAAAAAAGTAATTAAATAAAATCGTAGTTAACTAGTTTCATAATTCGAACCACTTAAATAGTTACCACTAGTTAACTTATTTGTTTTTACTACTCGCAGTTTCAAATAATATTAGAGAAATTAAATAATTTTTGACTAATTATATTTAACCCAATCAAAAGTATTAACGAAGCAATTAATTTTCATAAACAAAGTTTGTTCAGAGTCGGGAATTACGATAATGAAAACTTGTCAAAGTGTGATAATGAAAATTTGTCAAAATGTGATAATAAAAACCTGTCAAAGTGTGATAATGGCTGAAAAATGACGATAATGAAAAGGGCAAGCGTCATTACCACAAACGATTAGGAAGGAGGTAGACGGGATTATGAGAGATTACCAAGATGTGATAATGAAAACTTGTCAAGTATGATAATGAAAACTTGTCAAGTGTGATAATGAAAACTTGTCAAAGTGTGATAATGAAAACTTGTCAAAGTGTGATAATGAAAATTTGTCAAAATGTGATAATAAAAACCTGTCAAAGTGTGATAATGAAAACTTGTCAAAGTATGATAATGAAAACTTGTCAAGTGTGAAAATGAAAACTTTTCAAAGTGTGAAAATGAAAACTTGTCAAGGTGAGAAAATGAAAACTTGTCAAAGTGTGATAATGAAAATTTGTCAAAGTATGAAAATGAAAATATGTCAAGTGTGATAAAGAAAACTTGTCAGTGATAATAAAAACTTGTTATACGTATAGCGGAAAGTAGTTAAGAGATAATTCTATAAAAAGCTTGTCAAAAGTTTGATTATCAAAACTTGTCGAAAGTGTGACAAAGTGTGATAATGAAAACTTGTCAAAGTGTGAAAATGAAAACTTGTCAAAGTGTGAAAATGAAAACTTGTCAAAGTGTGAAATAATGAAAATTTGACAAAGTGTGATAAAATGAAAACTTGTCAAAGTTGTGATAATGAAAATTTGTAAAAGTTGTGAAAATGTAAACTTGTGAAAATGTGATAATGAAAGCTTGTCAAAGTGTGAAAATGAAAATTTGTCAAAGAGATGTGATAATGGAAGCATCAAAGTGTGATAATGAAAACTTGTCAAGCATTGAAAATGAAAACTTGACAAGTATGATAATGGCTTTTGTTAAAAAAGATATTAGTAGAACTTGTCAAGGTGTGAAAAGAAAAACTTGTCAAAGTGTGATAATGAAAATTGTCAAAGTGTGAAAATGAAAACTTGTCAAAGTGTGATAATGAAAACTTGTCAAAGTGTGATAATAAAAGCTTTTCAAAGTGTGAAAAAATGAAAACTTGACAAAGTTTGATAATGAAAACTTGTCAAGGAGTGATAATTTCAAAACTTGTCAATGCCATCCAAATTAGATTCAAAAAGCTAACCATACGCAAAACTAATATAACATTCGCGACACTCTTCCATCCTCACATATCCTCTTACTTAAAAAGTCTCTCAAACTCTTTGTGTCGAACCATATCGGCCATTAGTTTGAACAATGGTTTCCGTTAATGATTTTCTTTTCATTAGTGTAGTGTAGGTCCTGATCTTTCCCACTATAGATCTTACATTCATAGTGTTATATATATATATAATACTACAGTGATATATAAATATATATATATGTAGCCTTAGCCATATGCATGCATAACAATAATATATAACCAATATGCACTTGCATATGTATATATATAACATAATATATAACATAACTATATTTATATATATGGAATTTGTATAATATTAGTAGCCAACAGCCTTAATATATATGTAATAATATATATATATATATATATGTAACTCCAACCAACCAACAACATATATATATAATAATATGTATATAAATAACAACATAGCATATCTTTCTTATATCTTCTTCTTTCTTAACATATGTACGGGTATACATATATATGTAGTAATATATATTTGCTGTAACAGCAGCATAATATATACTGTAATATATATTATAACTATAATATATATATATCAATAATATAACAATATGTATATAATAATAATAATATATACATATATATATATATATATAATAATAAATAATATGTAGTAATAATATATATATATAACAACATAGCAACCAACAGCCTTAGCCAGCACTCTGCTGGCACTGCTGCTGCTCATACACTGCTGCTGCTGCTGGCTTAGCCAACAGCCAGCTTGTATGTAACCAGCCAACAGCAACAACAACCCAGCCCAGCCCAGCAGCAGCAGCTGTGTATGTAATAGCATATATGTATATCTTTCTTCTTTGTAACCAGCATATGTATGCCAGCCAACATAATATATAATATTTTGTATATATATATATATATAACCTTATATATATAATATATATATATATATATAACTAATAATATATACATATATATATAATATTTATATATATATGTATATCTTTTTAATATATATATATATATATTTAATATATATAATATATATATAACTATATATATAATAACATATATGCTGCTGCTGTAATATATATATGCTGCTGCTGTATTATAACTGTAGATATATGTATGTAGCAACATATAATATAATATATATGTAATAATAATAATATATAATAATAATATGTATATATGTATATATATATGTATATATTATAATTATAACCTTGTAATAATAATAATAATAATATAATATAACATATGTATATATAATAATAACTATATACAACCATATATATATATATAACAACAATATATAACTGCTATATATCTTTATAATAACATCTTATATGCTATATATATATATGTATACGCTCAATATATATATAATACGCCTTAGCCATATGCTCACTCTTACTGCCTAACCTGCTCTGTATATATATGCCTGCTAGCATAACATATATCTATATGCTGCTGTATAATAATATATAATATATATATACATATAATATATATTTAACTTTATATGTATATATATATATACTTATATATATATATATACATACATATAATAAAGTATACTAACTCTTTCTTTTATATATATAATAACATATATATATATATATATACATATACTCGATGCATACATATATAAATTATATATGTAGCATATATACTTATATAACATATACTATATATATATATATGTACTCTCTTCTTATAACCCATAACTATAACTAATATACTTATATACATACTACTATATCTATATATATATATATATATATGCTATATATAGTGTTGTCGTAAAAAGTCATGGTGCACACAGAGCTTATTTATTATTATATTCAGTAATTTATATATATATATATATATATATATATATATAAATATATATATATACTATATATATATATATATATATATATGCCTCCCTATCTCTTACTACCTCTTATGTGTGTGTGTGTGTGTTGTGTGTGCGTGTAATACTGTGCGAGAAAGGAAAGAAATGAGTGTATAAAACATGACATTTGTCTAAAAGAAAATTCTTGGGACTTTGATTATTGAAAAAGAAACACGATGTTTTTTTATTTATCTTATTTTTATTTACTTTTTTCTATTTATTTATTTATTTATTTATTTATTTATTTGTTATGTATTTATTTACTTAATTATATATGTAAGTAAGTACTAAATATCTTTTGAAGAATGTAGTCATTGTTGTATTTGTCAATTATATATATATATATATATATATTATATATATATAACATATCTATATATATATATATATAACTATATTTTTATAAAATATTTTTTTTTTTATATTATATATATATATATATATATATATATATATATATATATATATATATATATATATATATATATATATAGAACTCTCTTTCTTTTATATATATATATATTACCCCAGCATATATATATATATACTCAATAACAGCAATAATATATGCCGCCAGCAATAGCCATATATATCATAGCAGCAACTATTTATATAACCTTAACCTGTATATATTGCTATATATATATATATATAGAAAAGTATTTATATATTTAATGGAAATATATGTATATATATATATATATATATATATATATAATCGTTCGCACGCGTTTCCCTGTTTAGAGAACTGGACCATGTCATCCAGAAGCTTTCTCAACTGGTGGGATGGTTCTTGGTGTCTTTCTTGACCTTGAAAAAGCTTATGACATAAGGTGGAGAACTAGGGTTCTCCTTAAACTTCACTCTCTCGGTTTTTCAGAGGACAGCTCTCTCTGCTCTCTCTCTCTCTCTCTGCCCTCCCACCCTCTCTCTCTCTCTCTCTCTCTCTCTCTCTCTCTCTCTCTCTCTCTCTCCCTCTCTCTCTCTCATCTCTCTCTTATATATATATATATATATATATATATATCTCTCTCTCTCTCTCTCTCTCTCTCTCTCTCTCTCTCTCTCTCTCTCTTTATTAATTGCCTTCTGAAAAGCAGATCCATCCAGGTTTGGTGCTCTTCTGTTCTATCACCCTACTTTACTCTGGATGAATTTGTTTCACAGACAGTGTTTAAGTATATTCTATTATTGTTCTCGGATTCCAATGACATACGTTACTTCTATCCCAGCAGGCGGTATTTTTCTCTCTATGTTGATGACCTTTCGCTATACATTGTCGGTACCAGGCTGCCGTTTCTTGAACAGCAACTTCAACTAGATATTGCAAATATATCACAATGGGGTAACTTCCATGGCTTCCATTTTTCACACACCAAAACCTCAGCAGTAATGTTTCGGAAAAAAGGGAGTCAGAAAAACCTGTCACCTTCTTCCAGCGAACCTAACCTTGTATGGTTCATCCATTCCTGTAACTTCACAAGTCAAATTTCTAGGCCTCATTCTAGATGACCACCAAACATGCACATTTGAGACTCCCTGAAAGCAGTGTCATCTTGCTTCCTCCAAAATCTTGGCTGGATGATCACTTGCAAGTCCCTTTTGCGTCTCCAAATAGCCCTAATCCGATCGAGGTTCGCCTATGGCTGCGTAGTATATTGTCAGGTCTCCTCAACCCTACTACACCTGTTAGATCCCATTAAAAAACGAGGCGATCCGTATCCTCCATTGGAGCACATTCCCATCGTCCCTCCGGGTGAGCCTTAGAATTGTCTCCGATGTGATGCCACTCTCTCTTCGAAGGGAATACATCATATCCACAAGTTATCTTCGCTTTCAAACCCCAATACCATCTGCTCTGCAGGCATCGACTCGCAAGATATACCTCCAGAACTCCCTCAGTGGCCATTTTTGAAACACAGTTTATAACATCCTTAAATTCGCGTCAATATACCTTTGCAAAGAGTGCTGCCTTCCTCTTATGATGAAGGTATCTTGGCTTTCCTGCCCACCATCTGTCTAGCCTTGAACTCTCTCTCCAAATCTGAAGCTACCCCGCTGCTTTTTTTAAAGGTATCATTCTGTTTCATTCCGCAGTTCTCCTGACCACAACCTTTCCAATACCTCCCCCTCATGCTTCAATTTTAACGGCAGAATTAATGGCTATAATAGGTACCCTCTTTCGGATTTTTATTCCTTGACCAAGACCACTTTCTTATGTTATTACTTCAAGATTCTCTCATAAACGTCTTCCAAGCACTTGGCCCATTTTCTTACAAAAACACCCAATGACAATGGTATCCACGCTGGCCACCTTAATTTCTTCTGCTCCACTCTCGCAAAGAACAAATTACACTATTTCGGACCTATCACGTAGGGGTAAACCGGCTTGTGAAGTATCGACCAGGAAATTGGGGAATGGCCGCCTCACTCTTTTTCCAGGTTGTTCTAAATTTTCCTTCCGGATGCCAATCGACATGGTCGCCTCCACATCAACTTAATATTATCCTGCTCCCTGGCAAGCCTTCCGGTCATACTGGCAGGAGTTGGGCGAATTAGGCGAGAGGGTGAAACTTGTAAATATATAAAGCCGAACACTGGTGAGTGGTGTTTCCTCTCACCGATGATAGCTGCGCGTTCCCTGACCCTTGCACGCCGGCATTGGCCACACCAATATCACTCATAGCCACTACATGTCACGGGATCCTCCTCCCATTTGCAAATTTTGCCGTCGCCATACCCCGCAATCTATTCACCATATCTTCATTGATTGTCCCCAACTGGACCCAATTCGCCGTCGTCATTTTCCTACTCTATTGTCCACAACACCTTCAAGGTTACATCCCATATCTTATCTGATCCTTCCACTTTAATAGTAATTCAATTTTCTCTTATCTCCAAGAACTGAATATTCTTCACAACAGTTTATTTTATTATGTAATATTAGGACTATCTAAAATGTAAGGACATCTTTTTATTTAGCTTTTAATTTATTTTGGACTGAATATTCATTTCACCATCCATTTAAAATATGTGTGAGCTAGGACCCACCCATGGAGTTGATAATTCAACCCAGTGTGGCCGCTTCCTTGTGAGCAGTGGAGAGTTCTGTACATGAACTCATATATATATATATATATATATATATATATATATATATATAACTTCTTTATATATATATACATATCATATATTTATATATATATATATATATATATATATATATATATATATATATATATTATTTTCAATAAAATGTCCAAGTGGTGGGCAAGGTGCAGTACGGAAGTTGCAGAAGTATTTTGTGTAAACCTTCAACCTTACATTGGAAGAAATAAGAGCAGAAGAGGGATCCCTGCCCCTAGACTCAAGGGTTAGGAGATTCACTTGTCCCTACATAATCCCTACATTTTATTCACTTCCAACTAATCTATAACTGACCAACACAGTCTCAGAAAGTTTGAACATCCAAAAGTAGAAAGTAATTCACGATACCTTTATGCTCGACGATCCGTCCTCGTAGAAAGATCACGAACAGTTTATCCTATACATGTGGCCTAAAAAGTCATTTAGAATTTTGGTAATATAGCTCTCACTTGTATTCTGCCTCTTAGATCTTTGAAACTCTTCTTAGCCCCTCATTTCCTGGATCATCTGGAATTTCATTCCCTTCTTCCAGATCATCAGTATGGCTTTCGACGTTCGAGATAAAACTGGTGACATACTATCCTATCTTACTGATTTATGGTCTTCTGCCCGCCAAGGGACTATGGGAGTCTTGGAGTGAGTGGCACTCGATATATCAAAGGCTTTTGATCGAGGGTATGGCATGCGTCGCTACTCTCTAAGCTCTCTCACTTCCTTTGGGTTTCCTCCTTCTCTTTACTTACTCTTGTCAAGTTTCTCACGATTAAACCATATCAGCACTCGTTGATGGGCGACTGCTCCTCCCTTCCTGTTGGTGGCTGGTGTTTCTCCGGTTCTTGTTTTATCTACAACTTTATTCTTACAATTTATTAACGTTATTCTCAGTTGTACTTCTAATACTCTGTTTAATCTTATTCCACTGGCCCAACTCTCCGTTCTTCGACTCATTTCAATCTGTTCCCTTTTTGCATCTAGAGTTGCCTCTCGTCCAGCTTGATTCTGTCTTGTCGACCTGGATGGGATTTCCCGGTGGGGCCACCACAACCTTGTGAAATTCAAATCTTTGAAAACTCAACTTCTTTACATATCCCTCTCAAAAACACCTCCTAACTTTCCTATTTTTTTTTTTTTCGACAGTTCTAACGTCTCACCTGTTGACAACATAAACATTCTTGAATTACGAACATAAACAAAAAAATGTCTTGGAACTTCATATCACAACGTTTGCTAAGGTGGCCTCGAAAGAAGCTGGGAGTTCTGTTCAGGTTGCTGGAATTTTTTTCTTCTGCACAGCTACTCCAGTTATATATACGGGCCTTATTCGCCTTGTTTGGAGTACTGTTCTCATTTGGGGGGCTCCGGCTCCACCCCTCTATTCTATTGGATAGAGTTGAGTCTAAATCTAAAACAATAGTAATGCCCCCTACTTTCTAAATCCCTTGACCCTCTATCTCTGCGACGCGACGTTGGCGCACTATCTCTTTTCTATATGTACTACAACGTCAGATGCTCAGGGGGGTAGGGCGATCGCATTCCACCTAGATTGCGTCCCCTTCGTAATACAAGGGGTGCCTTGATCTCGCATGAATTTTGCGTGAGGATTGAAAATCTCAGACTCGTTCGTTGTGGAGACTCCTTCTTTCCAGCCACTTCTGTTCTGTGGAACTCTCTTGACATCTTCTGTTTTCCAACTGTTATTTAATCTTCCTCTCTTTAAAACCCACGACTGCGCTCACCTGAGAATTTGCGTATGTTTGGGCTTGGTTGGCTTTCGTGTATTTTTATTTCCTGCCCCTTTACTTGACGATCCGTCCGCCCGTAGAAAGATCACGATCAGTTTATCCTATACATGTGGCCTAAAAAGTCATTTAGAATTTTTGGGTAAATTAGAGTCATTGGTGTCCAACCTTGAGTCTATCTCGGGTAAATTAAGAATTTAAAAATTTTAGGCGAGCCACACATAATACGACGACCTTTTTTTGTGTTGAAAAAATCAGCAACAATAGGTAAAAGAAAACAATATTACACTACTACTACTACTACTACTACTACTACTACTACTACTACTACTACTACTACTACTACTACTACTAATCTATAACAAATTAAATACAATATGTATAATTTTAAAACTATTTTATTTTTAATAAACGTGAAGAATCTCAATACGCAAGCGGCGAGCCACATTAAAACGGTACTCGGGCAACACGCTGGTCGCGAGCCACACGGGTTGGGCACCACCGAATTACAGCACGCCCTTTATTCGGCAGTAAAGTCCCATTAGCTATAAAAAGCATCCTCTCTCTATACAGGATACTAATTTTTAAATCTTGGATCACGAGGAAGAGTCAGATCTCCAAATGCTGGAATTCCAGGGGTCGATCCTTCGTACAAATCCTAGGTATCAATTACCAAGGGTAGTTCCTTTCCTAGAATAGGAAAATGCTCGTGAAATGCGAAAATGTGAGATGGGAGCATTTAAAAAAAAAAAAAAAAATAAAAAGAGAGAGAGGGAAATATAAAAAAAAAAAAAAAAAAAAAATCACACATAAACACAATAATATGAAATTTCCCAATCAGACAACGTCCTAATTTTTAAATGAATTTTTTTCTAATTTTGATCTTAAATTTTTAGTACTTAATATACTTTATCTATTTTCTTCTTTGTTCTTATTAATACTGCTAATTGTATATAAATGTTATTTAAGTAATATGGCTTTTTAATATTTAGGATATGTAGGATGAAAGCCTTTCTGTCTGTCCGGATCTCAAACAGCAGGAAGAAATTGTGAATGATATAAAGGTGGCTGGGAGCAATTAAATCGTTGGTGGATGTGAAAGGACTAAGTCTTTGAGTGCGCTAGGGTCTTACATGAGGGTATGTTGCTACCTGTGTTAATGTATAGTGAGACTATGGTCTGGAATAAGAGGTATAGATCTAAAAGTACAATGTGTTCAGATGGACAATCTTAGGGGCGTGTTAGGTGTGAGAAGAATTGATAAAATGAGGAATGAACGTATTAGAGAGTTATGAGGTGTGAAGAAAGGGGTAAATGAGAGAATAATAAATGAAAGTACGTTGAGATGGCTTGGTTATATGGAAAGGATGGATGATAGTCGGTTGGTTAAGCGAATGTATAGTGGTGAGTGTGTTGTGAATCGACCGACTGGGAGACCGAAGAAAAAGTGGATTGAGTCAGTAAAGGAATGTCTGGAGGAGAGAAATGTGAGTTTGACAGAGGCGAGAAGAAATTGCATAATAGGAGTGAATGGCGGGGTTTTGTGAGGGGGTATGGTTGTGGCCCACCTGGGCAAGGGATGACCCCACACTGACGAGATGTCATAGTGAGGGTCCGTCGCAGTCCCGTGAAGCTCTAGGGTGGATTTTCTGACTGCGACGAGTTCTCACTAATAGGTATAAAGGGGGCGGTAAGGCTGGGCTTTCTTTTCGACTTGTGTCATATTCTTCTACTACTTTTCTGTTTCCGGTGCATGTTACGCACCTTACCCCAGTCTTGGGGAAGAAAATTATGATGATAATATATTATATATATATATATATATATATATAATATATATATATATATATATATATATATATATATATATATATATATATATATATATATATATATATAATATATATATATATATATATATATATATATATATATATATATATATATATATATATATATATATATATATATATTACATTTTAGTTGAGTTTTCAAAGTTTCTGAATTCGTTTAAATCATTTATTATTATTATTATTATTATTATTATTATTATTATTATTATTATTATTATTATTATTATTATTATTATTATTATTATTATTATTATTATTATTATTATTATTATTATTATTATTATTATTATTATTATTATTATTAGTATTAGTATTATTATTATTATTATTATTATTATTGTTATTATTATTATTATTATTGTGTGTTCTATTTGTGTGTGTGTGTGTGTGTGTGTGTTATTGTATGTGTGTGTGTGTGTGTTATTATTATTATTATTATTATTATTATTATTAATATTATTATTATTATTATTATTATTATTATTATTATTATTATTATTATTATTATTATTATTATTATTATTATTATTTCAGTATTATTTATTATTATAATTATTATTATTATTATTATTATTATCCCTCTTATAATTGGTATTATTATTATTGTGTGTGTGTGTGTGTGTGTGTGTGTGTGTGTGTGTGATTATTATTAATATTATTATTATTTTTTATTATTATTATTATTATTATTATTATTATTATTATTATTATTATTATTATTACCTTATGATTGTTCTGTTCTCAATTAGAATTACAAGAAATTTCAAAAGTCACTTGACACAATAATAATATATAATAATAATAATAATAATAATAATTATAATCAACTGAAATAAAGAATGACAACAATTATAATAATAATAATAATAATAATGTAATAATAACAACATAACCAATAGTAATAATAAATATTATAATAATAATAATAATAATAATAATAATAATAATAATAATAATAATAATAATAATAATAATAATAACAATAATAATAATAATAATAATAATAATAACAATAATAAATAGTAATAATAATAATAATAATAATAATAATAATAATAATAATAATACTCACTTCATTATGCTTAACCTTGTATATATATTATATATATATATATACTCATCTTATATATATATATATATAACTATGCTATATATATATATATATATATATATATATATATATATATATATATATATATATATATATATATAT
Source organism: Trachelipus rathkii (assembly GCA_015478945.1). NCBI lineage: Eukaryota > Metazoa > Arthropoda > Malacostraca > Isopoda > Trachelipodidae > Trachelipus > Trachelipus rathkii. The sequence continues at coordinate 71,542 of JABUQX010040212.1, forward strand.
ATATATATACTAAACTTAGCAACTAACCAGCTGTAGCCATAATAACAACCAATATGTATGTAGTATATGTATATAACAATATGTAATATGTAATAATATACAGCATACATGTATGTATGTATACATAATAATAATATAATAATATACATATATGCTCTTTTTATTTATAATATATAATAATATAATATCTATATAATAATAATAATAATATATGTAATATGTATATATATATGTATATAATATATAATAATATATTATATAATATATAACAATAATATATTGTAATAATAATAATATGTAGCCATATATAATAGCCTTAATATGTAATAATAGCAACTATATAATAACAATAACTCGCTCATCTAACTGTATATTATATATATTGCAAACAAAATCCTTTTTTGGACTGCGACAAACAAATATATATTCATATATTTTATGACAATAAAAGCCTCTTCTGTATATAAGTTTCAATAGACGTAATTGGTCATTGTGAAGAGAAACGGACTTTTTTTTTCTTTATTTATTTTTTTCTTCTTTCTTTTTTTAGCTTCGAAGATATAATGGTGAAATTTTATTGATAACAAAAGAGCTTCTGCAAGTATATTTTTAGCTGCATCTGACATGCAAGAATTAAAAAAAAAAAAGATTTTGTCATGCGTTGCCCCGATGTGAAAATGTTCTTAGCTACTTTCCCGATTTAGAAATACATTTTCTTTTTGTACATTTGCCGATATAAATGTTTTTCACCTGTTTATCAGAAATATAAATGCTTTTTGCTACTTTCACGATTTGAAAATATTATTTTTCAGGCTTTCCAGAGTTTGGAAATGCATTTCCATACGTTTTTATATTTGAATTTTTTTTTCTTCAACTTTCTCCCTCGATTTTAAATGTTTTTTTCATACGCTTTTAGATATGAAAATGTTTTTTAACTGTTTTCTAAAATATGAAATGCTTTTTTCGTACGTTTCCCCAATATGAAAATATTATTCAGCTGTTATCGGCTTTCCATGCAGTATTAGAATTGGTGAATGCGTCCGTATGGGAATAGGTCCAAAAATAGCGTCGTTTCAGTGTGCTGTTCAATTAAAGAAAAATCAAGAATTATTCCAGAAAAATAATATACGCGCGAGAGTTGGAAAACCCCTGTTGAATGCCCTAAGAGATATTCTGAAAGCTTTCATCTGTTTACCAGGGAAACAAAATTAACCACACACTGCCTATTTATAGGTACTCTTTGTCTGTACTGTAGGTACTGTATAAATCCTTTTTATATACTCCTGATAGATCGTCGAGAGGGCGACCGAATTAGAAATACATAAGAGTGGTCTTGGTTAAGGAATAAAATTCGAGAGAGGGCAATCATTATAGCCATTAATTCTGCCGTAAAGAAGAGGGGCATGGGGGGGGGGGGTATGGAAAAGGTACGGTCTTGAAAGACAGCAGATGAACCCACACTGTCCCCTGATTTAGAACCAATAATAATAATAATAATAATAATAATAATAATAATAATAATTATTATTATTATTATTATTATTATTACTATTATTATTATTTCAGCTGAAATGGGCTGCTGGGGTAGCAAGTACTTACTAAAAGCCCAAAAAGTAATCAGAAGTGGGATTGGAACCCACGCCCTCAGAGAGGACCAGAATTCTCATAGCCCGTAGTGCGGGCAAGAACCCTTGGTCTGGGGAGTTAGACCACTCGGCCATGCTGACTTTAATAACAACTGTAATAATAATAAAGCTTAAGTCTACTCAGCCATCCTAATAATAATAATAACGATAAATTTGATTGATATTGGCTGCTTGTTTAAGGAACGACTACGTATAATGTCCAAAAGTAGTTGTCAGAAGTGGGATTCGAACCCACGCTCTCAGAGAGGACCAGAAATCTCGTAACCCGTAGTACAGGCAAGAAACCTTGAGTCTGGCGCCTTAGACCACTCGGCCATCCTGACATTGTCTTATGAGTTTGAAAATGTTAGAGATGCTTTTCCGAATTGAAAATGTTTTTATCTACTTTTTTCGATTTGAAAAAAATGTTAATCAGCTGTTTTCCCGGATTGGTAAAGCTTTTTTTTTCAATATTTCCAGGTTTGGAAATATTTTTAAGCCGTTTTTCCTAATTGGAAACCAGTTTTTCTACTTTCCCGATTCGAAAGTGTTTTTCATTAGTTTTCCGGAAATTAAATTTTCCGTATATTTCCAGATTTCAAAATGTATTTCATCTATTTTCCTGAACTGGAAATGTTTTTTTCCTAAGTTCCCCGATATGAAAATGTTTTGCATCCGTTTTCAAAATTGGAAATTCTTTTTCCTACTTTCTCGAGTCGAGAACGCTTTTCCAGTTGTTAATCAGAATTGAAAAATGTTTTCCATGCGTTTCCGAATACGAATATGTTTTCATCTGTTTTCCTGAACGGAAATGCTTTAATCCTACACATCTAATGTCAAAATATTTTTCATCTGTTTTCCAGGATTGGAATTACTTCTCCCTACTTTCCTGATTTGAAAATGTTTTTCAGTCGTTTTCCAGTATTGGAAACATTTTTCCTATTTTCTGAATTTCAAAATGTTTCTCAAATGTTTTCTTAATTGGAAACAATTTTTCTCTCCGTTTTCCAATTTAAAAAAAATTCGACTATTTTTTCTCGAATTGTAAACAATTTTCCTAGCGATCCACGATATAAAAATGTTTTTTCAGCTGTTTTCCATATCGGAAACACTTTTACATATGATATGCATATGGCTTCAAATGTTTCTTCCATTTGAAAATGTTTACAATGGTTTATTAATTCGAAAATATATATATTCCGTTTCCAGATTTAATATTGCATTCAGCTATGCTTCCTGATTTGAGAGTGTTTTCAGTATTTTTCTAAAATTTAAAAATGTTTTATCGTATATATCGTGATTTGAAAGTGATTGTTCCTTTTATTCCGATTTGATAATATTTTACTTATGTTTCCACATCTGAAAATCTTTCCAGTTGTTTTCCCGATTTTAAAATCCTTTTTGTTCTGGGTTTTAGAGGAAGCAACATGGACAAGATTATGTATTTTCAATATTTTAGTTTTAAGTATAGGTTAAAACAGAATATTCTCCGTATGTTGATGGTAATGATGGTAAAGATGATGATAATGATAATGATGATGATGATGATGATAAAAATAATATTAATGCTATTAAATGCTTATAATTATTTTTCTATTTTTTTAACATCGATAATATAGTTTCTTTTTTAAACAAAAAATATAGAATTAACAATATATATATATATATATATATATATATATACATATATATATATATATATATATATATATATATATATATATATATATATATATATATATATATATATATATATATATATAAAATGTATTACAACAGCCCTAACTACTACATAAAAGGACCACGAGAATAAAATAATAATTCTAAAAAGATA
>JABUQX010040212.1:77500-82500 GCA_015478945.1 Trachelipus rathkii
ACGCTATTCATTCGATCGGTGGGAAAGTTTTTTTTTTTTTTTCTTTGTATATGTATTTCTTTGTTTAATTATTAAATATTTATTGTTTATTATATGTATGCTTATATATATATATATATATATATATATATATATATATATATATATATATATATATATATATATATATATATATATACTTCTTTGTTTGCTAAGACCTTACTATATGCTAACTATATATATATATATATATATATATTATATTACATATATATATATATATATAGCGTAACCAGCAGCCTTTCCTTTCCCAACAGCTGCAACAGCCGCCATATAACTTGTAGCTAACCCTTAGTATATATATATATAATATATATATATATATATGTACTATATAATATATATAACATATATATATTAATTATATTATATATGTATCATATATATATATATATACTCTGCTGCTGCTATATGCTGCTGCTCTAACTTAACAATAATATATATTATCAATATATATATATATATATATATATATATTGTTGTTGACCCGCAGGGGAATATTGATTCTTGTTATGGTGTTATGATCTTGGTGTTGCAAACTTAAGGCCCAACACGGCGATAAGAACAAATACTAAGGGGTTTTTGTGCATTCCTCTGGCCCTAGTATTAGTATGTGACCTTTTCACATGCGCAATCATTTATTCTTCTTCTTATCTACCATCATTTTTCGAATAAATTATCTGTATCTTCCAATCCTCTTCCTCTATCATAATTTTAATCTATCTTTTTTTTTTTGAAATCCCAGAGTGGTAGATGAACGCAGCTGTTATACTTTCATATGGAAGAGGCACCCAGAGTCATCTATGCTAAAGGATTGTGGGTCTCATTACTCGTTCGTGCTTCGGTGCACACGACCCTAGCATCGGGTTTAGTCCTTTTTCTGACCCCTCTGGAACAGCTATAATTAGAGGTTCCCAGCCACCTAGCGAGGTCCTCCGGATATAAACTTCATGGACTCGACACCCATGCGGGAGGACCCCTTTAATTTAATATATTATGGATGTTGTTTTAAAGTTTGTTCTAGACCCTACCAGATCAAACCAGTACTGACCCTGCATTGATTACTGGACTTACTCTTTTCAATTGTATTTCGAACATTAAAGCCACGACTCTTTCCACTTCACCTGGAAGGTGCCCGAACGGTTGGGGCAACCCCAATAAGATGTCTCCCGTCCTAGTTGTTCTTATTTGTTTATTTCACATGCTGTCCCCCCCCCCATGCCCCAGGAAGTACCAGTGGACACATTATTTCCGATGTATCACCTATTGAGATCCAACACGTCCAAACTTTTTAAAGATTGTATAACTACAATCTTAGCAATGCCCTTGACAAAGCTTTTGGGGTTGAAGACCCCACAGTCACATTAATGAGAAACGGATCCCTTCTCGTCTTAGCTTCTCTTGGAGATATCCCTCTTATTGCCACTCCTGGCGAAATAAAAAACATCCAAAGGCACTATTTATGTCCGGTGCAGAAAAGCGAAGACATTACTTTCATGCTAAGCCATCTCCAACAGAGATTTTCTGTTGCAAATGTATACAGGTTTCCCCCACGTCGAGACTTGGTTGACACCCCAAATCCTCACTTGATGCTAACCTTTAACACTCTTTTTCCACCTACTAAGGTAAAAATATGGTATACAAGCTACAGTGTTCATCCGTTTATTCACCGACACAGAACTTACCTCAAGTGCCAGAGATTTGATCATCCCCGAAAATACTGTAGTGAAACACGTGATATCTGCGCTATTTGCGGAGAAAATTTTCAGATTCAATTTGAAAATACATTACACCGCTGGCGCTGAGGGAGACCCCACAGTGCCGCTTCCTTAAAATGCCCATCCTATACTGTTTGACAAGAATATATGGAAGTTCTGGACCATAAAAAAATTAAGCAGGAACGATGCCATACACCATCTCAAAGACAAATATCCTACACGGCAAAGACAATCCTTTGATACATTTGCAGCAACTCTCCGGCCCCCGTGTGTTAATCCACCGATACAACTTTATTTCAGAAGAATTCAAACCACCAACTTCAGCGGGACTCATGTAGTTACTGTAACCTACCTACCTTCATCGCCTATTTTACCGACTACTCAAATAGTCCGAAAGCAGTCTGCGATTCAATCACTTGCTTAAGATGCCGTCAATAATCCTACAGCGAGTACTGATTTTCGACCAACGAGCAAAGAAACTAAGTATTCTGACCCATCACAAGGCTCGAAAAGTTCTTCCTTCCTAGAAACTCTGTTTACGCCACTCCCTATGAGTTCGCCAAACCCACGTAAGAGGCCTGTGTCTAAGCTCCATTATATGTCTCCCAATAATGTTTCTACTCCTGAAACGGATGTTACTTACCAGAAACAAAAAATTTGACACCAAACCAAGGATTATTCGGTAAAATATAAAGCATTTGAATTCCTAAAGGAGAACACGTTGACTCCCCTTTGTAAAAAATGAAACTCAGAAGAGACCTCGCTGCAGATGTATTCTCAAGGCAAAAGCATCGATATCAATAGATTCTGCTCAATCAACCATATCCGTTGAACAACCCACCAACCAATCCTCTGATAACTTGGATTATTTCAGCTCTGACGAATTCTCCCCGAACTCTTCTTTCAAGACACCTATCACAGCACTCCCAAAAGGATTCTATATCCTACAGGATCACATGGATTCTGGTTCTTACCCTTTTAAGAAAGGTGAATGAAAAATTGTTCAATGCAAACACCGCAAACACTTAAAGTTTTCTGCTGCAGCCGACGTCACGAAAGGGGACAAAGTGGTTTCCCATCCTAACTCAGATTTTCCAGCCTTCCAAAGTCACACACCTGATGATTCATTAACAAAGCCTCCAGCCCTTAACTTTTTTGTCTTAGAGAATCTTTGGGAACCACTAAGTGTCCCTTCAACTCCCTCATTAGAGGTTGCCTTTCCTGTTAAATTAATTCTAACGCAGTCAAAGAAAGATTACCGTTTTCCGGTGACACCTTCCTACACTATCTCCATAGACACAGCCTCATACCTTCCACCCATTTCTGAATCTGCTTGCTTGGTGGATGCCGACATGGCTCGACTTCTAATTATTCGCATTCCGGTTGCTCTTCAAGCGACCAACAGCGTTAACAAAACTTGGTCGAACTCAACTTGCTTCGTATAAATATGGTTATTTTCAAAGCAGCTGCGACCAGATCTCATCAAATTAATCACCAAACGCACATACAGTACCTTCGAATACTCCAACGGCCCTCCACCTACAATCCTCTGTTATGACCTGGTATAACCGACACTATCTCTGCTCCAGCAGCTGTTGCAAATGCATTACGCTATAGCTTTCCTAGACACTCGAGCTATTCCCGATATCTTGAAGCCTTTCAAAAAATAAGAACTAACAGTATACCGCCGGATTTATTAACAGCGAAGGTGGAAGACCATACCTATAACCGCCTTTACACACTTACAGAGAATCAAATTGAACTGGCGAATAGCAAACACGGTCCCCATGGCCTTGACACCATCTCGCACACATATTATTCTGTCAAATTCACCTATCTCCATCAGCGTTCTTGCTGGATCTATGTAACACGATATGGATCGAATTCACTTTTCCATCTATTTTTACAGCAACTTTTGTAATTGCTATTTCCAAACCTGGGAAAGATAGGAAGTTGGCGGACAACCAAAGACAATTTCGCTGATTTGTCATACTTGCAAAATAATGAAAAAGCTTGTTGCAGGACGCATTTTCAATGTTCTGGAGAGTCACCAGGCGTATTTAAACTTTCAGTTTTGACTTACCCAAAATAAGACTGGACCATGACATTAGGGAAGTTTTCTCAACTGGCGAGATGATTCTTGGCATCTTTTTTGAACACGACAATGTAGAAACATGGGGTCCTCCTTAAACCACACACACACACTCGGTTTCCGAGGACAGCTTCCTCTCTTTATACAGTGCTTTCTCTCAGGCAGATCCATCCATGTCTGGTGCTTGTCTGTTCTATCACGCCACTTTACTCTGAATGAAAGTGTTCCACAGGGCAGTGTACTTACTGTATTATTAATTATTTGCTCCTATTCAATGACGTCGTTACTCGTTACTGCCATACCAGCGACGGTCAAGTTTTTCCTGTATGTTAATTACCTGGTGTTATACATTGCCAGTGCAAGGGTATCATTTCTTCAACGTCAGCTCTAATTAGCCATTGAGAACATTTCGCATTGCATGTCTTCCATTTCTCATCCTACAAAATTTCATCAATACTATTTCGGGAAAAAAGGAAGTCGAAGAACCTGCCAACTTCCTCCAGCGAACATAACTGTATATGGTTCATACATTCCTGTAGCTTCACAGGTCAGATAACTAGGCCTCATTCTGGATGACCACTTGGCATAGGAACGATACATTAAAACCGTGAAAACAACGTGTAATTGTGTGCTTGACATATTGCTTCATCTCACCTCAAAATCTTGGGGCACTGATCGCAAGTTCCTTTCACGTCTTTATTTCACGCATCCACATCTCCCTAATCCGATCAAAGTTGGACTATATCTTTATAGTATATAGTCAGGCTTCCCAAACTCTACATCTATTAGATTCCATCCAAAATGAGGAGATTCGTATCTTCCCAGGAGCCTTCCGATCTACTCCGAGTGAGCCACGAACTTGAGGAATATTTGATGCCGCTCTCTCTACCAAGAGAATACATCACGTGCACAAGCTATCTTTGCTTTCAAACCCCAATACCGTCTGTTCTGACACCGATTCTGCGAAACAGACATATCTCAGAATCCTCATTACTGGATATTTGCAAAAACAGTTTGTAACATTCTTACTTCCTCAACGTCTCTTTGCAAAAAGTGCTGCCATTCTCTTACGATGGAGGGTATATACCTTGGCTATTCCGGGCTCCAACCATCTGCCTGATCCTGTCTTCTCACTCTAAATCCAGCCACCA
>JABUQX010040212.1:85000-95000 GCA_015478945.1 Trachelipus rathkii
AAAAGCATCCACTTCTTTCGAACGACAGAAATTACTAAACTTTTTTCAGCACAAGTTCAATCAGCGACTTGACAGTACGAGGTCGAAAACGTAAAAGCTTTGATTTTGAATAATTATTCCAGCATATCAACTCCAGCTATTTAACTTCCTCAAAAGTGTTCCGGTTTCATGATTCCAATATTTACAATTTAAAACACATAACATCTTTTAAGGAATAAATATAGTTTGGCAAAGAGTTAATAATTGAAATGCAAACGAATTTGAGACCAAAAGCATATTGAAACGCAAACTTTCATTACGAAATATTTTAAAGTTATTGATTCGCATTCCAATTTTAATACACTGGGCGGGGGCGATGGCACGGATTTCGACGAATTCGTGTCATTTAAAAAAAAACAAAAAAACAAAACAAAAGAATTTGATTAATCAGAACTCTCGGATGATTCCGATTCCGATTCCGATTCATTACCGATATTCAAAAATTTCGAACGTGCTACTATAGCTGCTTTCCTTCTGGGACGCAACGAATTTGCAACCGCGGGAGTATCATTAATTGTGGTAGGGGCAGGAATTGTTACTTGCTGAGATGATGGTGGTAATGGAACCATTGAATTTGAAGCAGAACTATTTCCATGAGATTTGACTTGATTTCCACTGTGTGTTAATGATAGCTCTAAAGGGAATAAATGCTTTATGGGGTAAACATTCATTTGACCTCCAGGAGTTCGAACCTGGACTGAACGAACCTTATTATCATCTCCATAAATAAGCAGTTGAATAATGCCCATTTGCCAATATGGTCGCTCTTTGACCGGACTTTTAATAAGTACGATGTCTCCTACTTTCACCCTATTTTTCCATGAGACTTGATAGAGGTCTTTTCCCATCTCTCTCAAACTTAATAAATACTCATTATACCACCGAGTCCGGAAGTCTTCGAATATTTCAGTAGATCGTTTAAGGGATTGGATTAGTTCTTCTCTTGAAGGGGAATCGGTAGGAATGGGTTCATTTAATACGATACTAGAATTAGCTAACGGTTTTAAAAAACAGTTAGGAGTGAGAGGCACTATATCATTATCCGAAGAAGTATATGTTAATGGTCTCGAATTGATAGCATTAGCAATGTCTGCCAATGCTGTTGTGAAATCGAAGTATTCCAAATTTTTACGTCCAACAGTCTTATAGAGACAATTTTTAACAGTCCGAATTGACCTTTCCCACATACTTCCCATCCAAGGGCTGTATAGGGGAATGCGGATATGTTTAATGTGATTTTTACGCAAAAATTCGGAACCCACCTCTGATACAACAAACTGCTCGAGAGCATCCGCACCTTTATTAAAAGATCGGGCATTGTCGCTATATAAAAATTCAGGGACTCCAAACCTAGCCACAAAGCGTTGGAACGATTGAACGAATGCCCTAGCAGACATATCTGGGATAAGATCCAAATAGACACAACGAATATTGAGGCAGGTGTAAAGAAGAATATACATTTTTTGAGGTTGGGTGGACCCTTTAATTTTAATGAAAAAATGTTTAGTAAAATCCACTCCAACATTTGAGAAAGGACGATAGAAATTGACTTGCGCTTTTGTGAAATTAGTAAACTTCGGATAAGAATAAGAAAAGCTGTTGAACTTTGTACAAGTCACACATTCCGATAAAACTCTTCTTATTGTATGACGAGCTGATGTTATCCAGTAGCCCTTTAATCGAATGAAGGTCAAAGTAGCTTGAATGCCAAGATGTTTACAAGAAACATGTGCATCTCTGACAATCAGGGTGGTAAGATGATGGGACTTGCCAAGGACTACTGGATTGACTATCTCGAAACTATAGTAGTTAGTGCGAGACAACCGTCCTTTACTTCTTATAAGACCCAAATCGTCCAAAAAGAAGTTCAGGCGAGAAACTAAATCAGGTGGTTTTGAAGAAGTTGATCCCGATTGAATCTCTCTCAAAAAACGAAGTTCGACAGGAAAACTTTCTTGTTGCATAATCTTGAGCAAGAAAAGTCGAGCTTTCCTATCATTTTCAATAGGATCGATGGAAGATGTGCCGAATTTGTAGAGTAAAGCACATACTCTTAACAAAGTTGAAAGGGAAGAATACTTGGTCATGTCAATAATAGGAGGAGGTGGGGCTTGAATGACTGTGAAGGTAGTTGAAAGCCCTTCCTGTACACTCCTTGTTTGCTGATAACTAGGCCAATACACTTGGTCGTGTTTAAGCCAAGCTGGTCCATTCTTCCATAGTTCGAGCTTCTTCATGAATTCGCGACAGGACAAACCACGAGTTATAAGATCTGCAGGGTTTTCATCTGTTTTGACGTAGTTAAATGAGATCGGTATTAAATTATCGTTTCTCATAGATGAAACCATACTCTTAATGTCCTGTATACGATTCCGAACGAAAATTTGTTTTGTCCTGCTACCTCCTCCAGCTACCCATGCAAGAACGATTTGGGAGTCAGAGAAGACGTTGACCTTACTAAATTCAACCTCTTGTAGGCTAGTCACGATCTGCGGAAGGCATTTAAGCGCCAGAAAGATGGATAAAAGCTCTAAACAAGGAAGGGTTTTTCCCTTGAGAGGAGCTACTTTAGATTTGGCCCACATTAACGAAGGACCTTGTTCTGGGGAGGTGATGTAAGCCGCAAATCCATAGCTCTTTGAACTAGCATCGCAAAAGATGTTAAGGGTTGCATTAGTCGATGAGGTATCAAAACAAAAACGATTGAACGATAAACTCTTAAGAGAGTCAAGATCGGCCCTTAATTTTTCCCAATCCTCCTTTATTTCAAGATCGATAGAGTCATCCCAACTCATTTGTTTTTCCCATATACGCCTCATCAAAAGTCGACCTCTCAATGTGACAGGAAGAAACAAAGAAAGAGGATCAAAGATTTTATTAACTTGAGAGAGCAGATCTCTTTTTGAACTGACTGATGATAACTCAAAGTCTGCGAGTCTCAGGGTGTCATTACCAGGATGGTAAAGGTAACCTAGAACTTTTTCCTCTTCGCAGTTATGGGAAGAAAACATGTTATCCTGTTTTATTTGAGCCTTGAGATCTGAATGGTTAGTGTTCCAAGAACACAAGTTGAATCCTCCTTCCTTCATTCTTTGAACTGATGTGGTGTAAATGTTTCTCAGTACTTCTGGGGACGAGTGAGTGTAAATAAAATTATCTACATAAAGATTATTTATCAGAAGACGAGAGACTAAATCATAAGGATAGTTATTCTGAATGTGGTGTCTAATAACAGCTCCCAAAATGTAGGGAGAAACAGCAAGTCCGAATATGATGGTTGCGTACCGATAAGTAACAAGCCTGCCTTCTTCTTCCCAGAAGAAACAAAACTTGTTACGGTCACTTTCTTGCTTGAGATAGATTTGTAAGAAAGCTTTAGATATGTCCGCAACAACCACATATTTATTGGTTCTAAAAGCTAAAAGAAGACGAAGAAGGGGAACCAACAAATCTATACCTGGATAACAGGCTTGATTAAGGGAAGGAGCTCCTTTTGTACGAAGACTGCAATTGAATACAGGTCTAATCTTAGTTGATACCTGATCAGCCATTCTTATGACAGGCCTGTGGGGAACCCATACATATTTATGGAAGTCCTTCGGAGATACGTTGATGATTTCAATTATGCCGTTTTTCAGCTGTTCTTTAAAGACATCACTGTATGCTTTGTCGAGTCCCTGATTGTTAAGACGATTCTTGACTCGTTTTAGTGTACTTAAAGCAACATTATAGTTGGATGGAACTTGATGCAGCAAATCCTGAATCCAAGGGATTTCGATGTGGTACTTTCCATCGATAAATTGAATGGAGTTGTGGAATTTAGTTATAAATTCTTTGTCGGTAGTACCATAATCTTTTTCTTCCTGAATTCCCATGGACTCCAGACTGTACAGATGCTCCAGACCAAGTTCAGTATCCTTTTGATTCGAGGAAAGATCGATGACATCAGGGTAGGAAGGATGGGGATCTAGGATTGAGTTTACGAGGGTTTGAGGAGCGTTGACAAATTGGTAGGGCAATGAAGAGACAGACATTGTTAGTCATGAATCTTCCTCCTCATGTTCTCGCGATGAGTTAACAGACTGCTTTCTGTACAGAAAGTCTTTTTGATGTGGAAGTAGAAAAGAATCCACAGGACCGAAAGGAACTAAACCGAAACAAGTTGAAATAGCACTTCCTTCCAAACATTCTACCATTTGGAAGTGCCTCATATGACAAAGAGCGTCAGTGCCAAGCAAAAGGTCGATGTTATTCACAGAGTCCCCATAAGGACCTACAAATGAGTTATCAGCTACTTTGTATTTTGACGAAATTCTACAAATAGCAGATGCCAGTCCATTAACAGTAAAACCCACATCTAAAGAAGGGTCTACAAGAACAGGAATTGATATAAATGAATCACAACAACAGTTGAGATCCAAATTAGTTAAATAAGAGGAACGAACCTGCTCTCCGATGAAGGTTTTGATGGGATTGTCAATCTTGGGTAATTGCTCACAATTGATGTCGAATTTATTGAGCAATCTTGGACTAGCATAGGTTCTCTGTGAACCTAAGTCAATTAATGAACGAACAGGCACAGACTTATTCTTGTGTCTTACTGTGATGGTGATGGTAGGTAAGATTTGGGAGGCAGATGACTGTCCGGTATTGATACACAAGTGGTTGCTAATACCAGAATTACTCTCTTCATCGGCATCTTTTCGATTGTTGTTCCGATGTTGAGTATGAATTTCAGATGGACAAAGAGCTGTGAGATGCTTTCTACTCTTGCAATTTAAGCAAGGGTACTTAAGGTTGAGTGTTTTTGCTGGACACTTATCCACCATATGTTTCAAGCTGGAACAGTTGCTGCACAGCTTAAGCACGACACATCTGTCCCTTTTGGCTTTAGGAGATTCATAAACTGTGCATTCTGAAAGGAAATGCTTCCCACTGCACAACTTACATTTAATTTCAGAAGATGCTTGAATATTTGACGAAGATGGAGATGATGTCTTTTTATTTACACTATCACCTTTAGATGTATTGAAAGTATGACTCTGTTCAGATGGTACAGAAGGAAACTTTTTCAAATTTCTGTTTCTCCTTTTTGAATCAAAAGAAGAACGAGAAGAACCAGAAGAGGGAGATTGAGTGTAAGATTTTGGAGTTCGAAATCTTTCCATATTATGAATGATTTGATTGTGTTCTTTGAATATGAGGTTGATGGAAGGATATTGTTCCTTCGTAGACAGCTTCAACTCTCTCAAAAATGAAATAGGAAGCTTATCAACCACGATATGACTTATTAACTTGCAACCGGATGAATCCTCTTGAAAAAAGTCAACTCCAAGTTCCTTAAGTTCCTTCAAGTTAGCACGAACCTTTAAAATGAAAGACCGGACAGGTTCCAACTGTCTTCCGTCTAGAGGCGGAGCCGAATCTAACTCATGTAAAATAGAGTCAATAATGAATGCTTTATCTAGATAATGTTCCTTTAAGATGGTTAAGGCAACATCATAATTGTCATCCGTGCCTGACAAGAACTCAATGTCCTTCAGAGCATATCCCTTCAAATGTGATTTTAAATATTGAAGTTTGATGGCCTTTGAGATGTCTCTTCTCTCTCCATATACGTTATTGAAAGATTGGAGAAAAGAGCGGAAAGAATGCTTGTCTTTATCTCCCGAGAAATCTCCACACTTTAATGCAGGAATCTTTAAGCTAGAAGGATAATGACAGCAATTCTCCTTTGAGTTTGACTTCTCTGAAGAGGCACTAGACGACTTTCTTGAATCCGAATTATAACCATACTTGTCTTTTAACAAGTGAAGCGCTTTAGCCATCTTAATATGGTAGGTATCAGTGGCTGTAAGTTCTTCGTCAAGTATGGCTTGGTCAACTTTCGTATATTCAGCCCCCAATATTAAGTTTTCAATGATGGTGTCTTGAGCTTTAATTTCACTCATGACTGTTGTCACCTTTTCAAATACAGTTTTTACAACAACTGGATCGTAAAAGGTGGGAGAGTCCTCATCACCTTCCTCCTCTATAGGAAAGTGTTTACAACAGAGAGTAAGTTTTCTTCTTAAGTGTCCCCTTTTTAACCTAAGAGGACCCAAGTCTTTAAGAAGACTTGACTTGAGGCTAGATATTTCCTCTCCTGAAAGATCTGTAGGCATTAGGTCTTGAAAATCAGCAGCCTCTTTCAGATCTAAGTCTTGAATGATGTCCATATTGATAGTAGAAAGAACAAATCGAGAAAGAATGGAACGAATGAGAAATACACTAGTGCGCAGTAACTATGTCAAAAAATAACCACTGACCATAGACTATGTCTATGTCAAAATCTATGTCGAAAAACAACCACTGCACATAGACTATATCGAAAAACAACCACTGCGCATATACAATGTCGAAAACAACCACTGCACATAAACTATGTCAGATAACAACTACTGCGCATAGATAATGTTGAAAAACAATCACCGCGCATCGATTACGATGAAAACAATCACCGCGCATAGGCTATGTCGAAAACAAACACTGCGCATAGGCTATGTCGAAAAATAAACCCTGCGCATAAACTATGTCGAAAAACAATAACTACACAAACTATGTCGAAAAACAATCACCGCGCATAGGCTATGTCGCAAAACAACTACTGCGCATAAACTATGTCAGAAAACAATCACCGCGCATAGACTATGTCGAAAAATAAACACTGCACATAGACTATGTCGAAAAACAAACACTGCGCATAGACTATGTCGAAAAATAACACTGCACATAGACTATGTTGAAAAATAAACACTGCGCATAGACTATGTCAGAAAACAAACACTGTGAATAGATTATGTCAAAACACAATCACCGCGCATAGACTATGTCGAAAAATAAACACTGCACATAGACTATGTCGAAAAACAAACACTGCGCATAGGCTATGTCGAAAAATAAACCCTGCGCATAAACTATGTCGAAAACTAAACCATGCGCATAGACTATGTCGAAAAATAAACACTGCGCATAGACTATGTCGAAAAATAAACCCTGGGCATAGACTATGTCGAAAAATAAACACCGTGCATAGGCTATGTCGAAAAACAAACACTGCACATAGACTATGTCCGAAAAATAAACACCGCGCATAGGCTATGTCAAGAAACAAACACTGCACATAGACTATGTCGAAAAACAAACACTGCGCACAGACTATGTCGGAAAACAATCACCGCGCATAGGCTATGTCGAAAACCAAACACTGCGCATAGACTATGTCGAAAAATAAACCATGCGCATAGACTATGTCGAAAAATAAACACTGTGCATAGACTATGTCGAAAAACAAACACTGCGCACAGACTATGTCGGAAAACAATCACCGCGCATAGGCTATGTCGAAAACCAAACACTGCGCATAGACTATGTCAAAAAATAAAACATGCGCATAGACTATGTCGAAAAATAAACACTGCGCATAGACTATGTCGAAAAATAAACACTGCCCACAGACTAATGTCGGAAACAATCACCGCGCATAGGTATGTCGAAAACCAAACACTATGTCGAAAAATAAACACCGCGCATAGGCTATGTCAAAAAACAAACACTGCACATAGCTTATGTCGAAAAACAATCACCGCGCATCGATTGCAATGAAAAACAGTCACCGCGCATACAAAATGTCGAATGTATAAGAAAATTATCGAATGCGCAATGACTATGTTGAAAAACAACCACTACGCAAGCAAAATGTCGAATTTGAGAAAATTATCGAATTTATATAAAAATATCGAATGCGCACGAACTGTCGAAAACACACACTGCGCATGCAAAATGTCGAATGTATATATATATAAAATATATACAAAATATTTACTGTAATATTTATTTTTTAAAGTCACTTTTTGCGAATAGAAAAAACTTAAGAACAATTTTTTAGAAAAAAATTATCAAACACGTGACTTTAAGTTGCTTTCAAATTAAAAAAAATGTTAAAAAAATCAAAAAAAAAAAAAAAAAAAATTACTAGTAAATCTTACGCATATGGAAATAAATCGCGCTTGAATATGCCTGTTTAGTCTCAAACTCGATGCAAGAAAAAACTTTAAGTTTGCCTTTCATAAGATTTAAACAAATTTGAACAAATTTACAAAAAATTGATTCTTATGAAATATTGAAAAACTTCAAAAATTAACTAGCAATTTCAAAAATTGCAAACATTAAATAACAATTTCAAAAATTATTAAAATCGTATCTATGTGAGTAGAAATTTATAGATACAACCTTAATACCAACGTAGAATAGTTTTTGAGAATAGTAAATTTACGACAGTTAAACTGAATTAATAAATGTTATGTGTTTTAATGCATAAATATAATAAATGGAATTATCCACCTATGGTGAAAGGAACAAACAACTTACTTGTTGAAAAACTGAAACTTCTTATCCCAGTCCTGATTTCGGATTTGAAATTGTTATTTTCAACACCGGTGCTATCAATGTTAGTTTCACCGGCTTCTTAGCATAGGTAGAAATAATTCCTAACAATACGTATTGTCATTAACGTATTTTCGATAATAAAGTTGAATTTGAATCTTAAGCGTTAGTTATTGAAGAAAAAAGCGTTACTATGCACTTAATAAAGTTACACAAAAATCACATTATATAAGGCCTTAGTGATTATAAGTTTTAACACTTTTTTAAACGTTAACACTTAATGCAAATATATGAAGGGAGTTTTATATAAAAGCATCCACTTCTTTCGAACGACAGAAATTACTAAACTTTTTTCAGCACAAGTTCAATCAGCGACTTGACAGTACGAGGTCGAAAACGTAAAAGCTTTGATTTTGAATAATTATTCCAGCATATCAACTCCAGCTATTTAACTTCCTCAAAAGTGTTCCGGTTTCATGATTCCAATATTTACAATTTAAAACACATAACATCTTTTAAGGAATAAATATAGTTTGGCAAAGAGTTAATAATTGAAATGCACACGAATTTGAGACCAAAAGCATATTGAAACGCAAACTTTCATTACGAAATATTTTAAGCTATTGATTCGCATTCCAATTTTAATCAAAGATATATATTAATAAATATATATATTTAAGATTTATATATATATATATATATATATATATATATATATATATATATATATATATATATATATATATATATATATATATATATATATATATATATATATATATAATTTGTCACTTCTCGGGCATAGCCCTATTCAAGGATCGGGAGCTTTTCTAGGTAATTGTTACCTAGTTTCCGAACGAAGGATCAAACCCTGACCCTATACCTCGCGACTAAGTCGCGCTAATGTCGTGTGCAACGGTAGACTATATATATATATATATATATATATATATATATAGTATATATATATATATATATAGTTATATATATATATATATATATATATATATATATATATATATATATATATATATATATATATATATATATATAATTTTTATAGCCGGAGAAGCAGTCAAATTAGGGCTATTCATTTGTAAATGATTTACAGAATCATAAAAGTAGGATATAATAAAAAAAAATTACCCTCCCCAAAAAAAAGAAAAAAAGAAAAAAAAAGTTTAAAATAAATGGCGTGGTCCATTGTACGTAGCGCGAAGTTGCAGTTGCACCATGGTTCGAGCTCATTATAATATAAAACTCTTAATTTAAATGTTTATTCGCCCATTTCGGAGATAAAATCGGTATTAAAAGCCAAGAATGAAATCGTTGACGCTCCATTATCTACGCTATGCTCTCTCTCTCTCTCTCTCTCTCTCTCTCTCTCTCTCTCTTTCACATTTTGCTTTTTAATTTTTTTCTCTCCTTCTCTTTCAATATCTGTTCACCTTTTTTTCTTTCTTCTTTATCTACTCTCTCTCTCTCTCTCTCTCTCTCTCTCTCTCTCTCTCTCTCTCTCTCTCTCTCTCTCTCTTCT
>JABUQX010040213.1:0-11597 GCA_015478945.1 Trachelipus rathkii
AAGATGAATAAAATACGCGGTACAAAATAGTAACATGGAAGGATTTGAGAGAGAGAAACGAAAAGTTTCCATGATTGATAACGCCCTCAAAAGGACTTTAAGTTAATATCACATAATATTGCATTGACTTTCTTTACAACCCATTATCGTTATAGTTTTAAATATATTTATAATCCTTTAATTGTATTTAAGTATATTACATATTCATTATCAGATTTCACTTTTATATTTTTATATTTTATATTAAGGTTCTTACATCATTTTTTTAAAGTGTAAAGCACTCTTTAAGTTATCATCTCAATAAGAATTTCATTTTACATCATGTTTTAAGTATACATGATAAAAGCTCTTTCATCCTATATTTGAAAAAAGCACTTTGTGCTTACTCATACTTAAATTTAATTATTTTTCATTTTTTTATTAGAAATAAAATTTCTCAAAGGTATAATTGGCGGTAAAGCTGAGCTTTCTTTCGACGTGAGTTATTCTCACTACTTTCCGGTCCGGTGCATGTTATGCACCTAACCCCCATTATTCATCCAATTTTTATTTATATTAATGAATATTGTTACTTATTTTATGTTTAAGTACTTTCCCATTGAAATGATTACATGTAGTGTAAATGAAGAATCTCCTATCTATATTTTTAAAGTACTTCCCCCTTTATCTCATATTTTTAAATAAGACTTAATATTCTATATTAATAATCCTACTCTTCTCATTCTATATTTCAACACGATCTTGAAATCTTTATCTTATATTTCAAGAATCTTTTTTTAGATGAAAAATTTAGTGATTTTTTTGATCTTTTTATATATATCTTATGTAAAAATATGGAAACATATTTGGAGTTGACTTATCTTACATCTTTTATAATATTTAAGGAACTTTGATTCAATTCTTCTCTCTCTAAATTTTAAGTAACTTGATCATTCTATTAACACTAATATGATTAACTTTTTAATCAATAGTAAGAATCTCAACCTGAACTCATATTTAAGTCTTCAATTTATCTTAATTTTAAGTATTTAGCCAACTTAACTCAAACGCTGAGCACCTCTGCAATCGTCGTATCTTATATTTTAAATGTTTGAGACTTTCCTTTCATTATCAAACGCTTATTGAACTTTTTTGAACAATTCAACTGGTTAATGTTTTTTTAAAGCATATTAACGTCTTTAACTCTAATCTAATTAAATTAACTTTTTCTCCAATATTTTAAAATATTACATCTTTTATATTATATATATATGATTTTAACTGTAAAATTATTTAAATATCTTACTTTTATCTTATAAGAAAGTATCTTAATATTACATTTTATCTCTGAGACCTTTTAGCCTTTTATCTTATATAGTATCTTTCACACATCTAATTTAAGTACCTGACACTAAAAATGTGAGATAAAAATTATCTCTACACCTTAAATGTTATTTTTAAAGTGAAAACATTGTTTATCTTAACACCGAAAGCAATATATTTCCTATCTTATATTTAATTATTTAAACTTTATTTTCATAATGTAAATATTTTTCACATTAAATCTTAAATAATAGATCTTTAAATTTTCTATCTATATTTAAACTATGTTTCATCCAAAATTAAAATATAACGTATTTACAATCTTAATAACATCTTATATCTTTTCATCTTATATCATTACATCTAATAACTTAATTTGTCAATCAACAAGCTTCCTATTCATTTCCAATAGGAGTATTTCCCTGCATGTTTCGTACCTTTTTATTCTCTTGCAAAAGGAAGTTCTCGATAACTTCTGTGCCAATTTAATTAGGAGAGATTTCTTTGATCTTTAATAAGTCCTAATTAGGAATAATTATGACACATTTTAAAAATTATTCATCAGGAATCGGGAAAGACAAATTAATTTGATTTATATTGTAAATTTTGTAAATTACTACTATATATAATATATATATATATAATAATAATATAATACTATATATGATAATATATATAGATTATAATATATTATATATTATATAATATTGACATATATATATATATATTATATGTATAATATATATATATTATATATATATATATATATATATATATATTATATATGCATATATAAAATGATATTATATAATATATATATATAATATAAATATATATATATTATATAATAATATAAAGATATAAATATATATATATATATAAAAGAATATAAATATAAATATATATATATAATATATTAATTATATATAATAATATATATATAATATATATATATAATTATATATAATATATATATATCATAATATTAATATATAATATATATCATATATATAATATAAAAATATAGGTTTATTATATATATTACATAATAATAATATATAATATATAATACATTATAATATACTTAATATATAATTATATTAATAATAAAGGTAATATACTATAATATATATATATATATATATATAAATATAATAAAAATATATATATTAATACCATATATATAATATATAAAACTATATATATATGAGTCTGCAACTAATAAACAAATCTATATATATGTATATATATAATAAATGGAATTTAATTAAATGGATAAATCAGTGGGGTAGTGGGAGAGGCTCGCAGTTCGGTAAACACTCTTTATCGCGTTCACTCAATCGAACTTATATTGAACGTAATTAATATTTCTCAGAAATTATATGTTAAGCCGAGCAAAGTCAATAATCTTATTTAATAATATATATATATATATATATATTATATTATATATATATATATATATAAATATATATATAATAATAAGATAAATAAAATACGATATATAATAATATAATATATATATTAATATATATAATAATATATATATATAATATATTATATATAATATAAACATATAAATATTTATAGAGATATATTAAATTCGATTATATAAAAATTTAATAGCTAAGGTATTATATATATTTAATAATATATATAATATATATTACATTATATATATATAAATATATAATATATATATATATAATATTGATAATATAAAATTACTTAAATGTTATGAATGTGATTATTCTTGTAATAGAAATTGAGAAAATTTCTAGAGAAAATAAAATGAAAAAAACATTAAAAATAAATATAAAATTAAAATACATAATTAACTTATACCAGAAATGCCCTTTACCGCCACTTCATGATCTATTTTGGGGATTAATCCATATAATCCGCCCCCTCCCGCACTCTCTCCCCCTACAAACAAAAGAGAATTTTGTCTCCTTTTTTCTTTTCTTATACAATAACGAGACAAGAAGACAATAACTAACAGTTGAGTTTCTATAATGGAAAATAAATTTAATTTTGTTTTATTTTAAAAAAAAAAAAATTTGAAAAATATTCAACGTTTAAAATTTTTTTTAATTTTAATACTATTTTCATTTTTTTTAAGCAATAATTTTTTTTTTTTAATTTTTAATTTTTTTAATTTGTTAAATACAAACTTGGATTGGAAAATTTGATTTTTTTTTCGAATTACAATTACAGATATTAGAATTCTTCAGCATTTTTTTATATAAGAATTATGAGGTAATTGTCGTCGAGTAGCAATGAGTGATATAGTAATATCAAATAGTATTCTTTTATCAATTATATATTATTATATTAGTTATTATTATTATTATTATTATTATTATTATTATTATTATTATTATATTATTTACAGTTGCCACCACCACTCACGGGCAGAGCTCTATTCAAGGAGAGGGGGCAAATAAAATATGAATAAAAATAAAAGCCGACATAAACTCAAAATTTAACGCAAATTAATAAGATGAACAAAGACGCAGGAATTAAAAAGAGGGAGCATAAATTCAAAAGGAACCACAAAAGATGGAAAAGAATTCCACAGAACAGAAGTGACTGGAGAGAAAGAAGCACCACAGTGAGCTAGCAAATTTTATCATAAAATTGATGTGTACAACACGAGGGAGTCGTAAAAGTGGTGGTACATGAGTGGTAAGTTCCCTCCAGGACTCTGTGATACCTATAAAAAATAAAATATAAAAAAATAAAATAAGAAAACAGAAGGTGAAATGAATTTGAAATTTCAAAACAGTTTGTAAGAATCAGAAGCAGGGTAAAATCAGAGTTCCCTCCCCCAAGATACGAGACCTGTACTCCATACAAGAGCGGATGAGACCACCCTTGTATAGTTGAATTAACTCGCATTCTTAACAGAACATCTTTGAGACCGCCCTGGCAATCATTGCGATACGAGGTTCCAAGACATTTTTCTGTTTATGTTAAACCCAAGGATGTTTATATTGTCAACAGAAGACACGAAGAACCATAAAAAAAGATAGGAAAGTTAGAAGGTGCTTTAGAGAGGAAGATTTGTAGAAGTTTAGTTTAAGAGTAGAATTTCACAAGGTTGAGACGATTCCACCGAGAAATTCTATCCAGATCAGCAAGAATGGAATCGGGAAGATTAAGACCAAAGGCAACTCTAGAAGCGAAAGAGGAACCAGGTTTGAAATGAGTTAAAAAATGAAGGATCTAGTCATCGGCATATGAATATATAGAGTTCGCTTAGCAGCTGAGATCACTGATGAAAAGTAAAATTCGTGTAACCCTAGAGTAAATAGAATAATAAACCTAAACCTGTGGGACACCACTATCAGGGAAATTTGACAGGCGTATAAGGAATGTTAAGAAGGTCGACACCTATATCTATTGAGGAGAGTGCAAGATTTGGAAGAAGATTAATGCCCCGTAATGACAT
Source organism: Trachelipus rathkii (assembly GCA_015478945.1). Lineage (NCBI taxonomy): Eukaryota > Metazoa > Arthropoda > Malacostraca > Isopoda > Trachelipodidae > Trachelipus > Trachelipus rathkii. Next base: position 4,757 of record JABUQX010040213.1, read on the forward strand.
AGAGAAGTGTTACAGGCAATAGAAGAAGGATATAAAACCCCAAAAATAAGGGTGGAGTTCAATGTGGAAAAGTAAGTAAATGCTTTCGACTGACTTTGCCATATGACAAGTGATGAGAGATTGATTTCATTTACTGATAATGTCAAGCGACACTACACAAGTCTCCTCACTATTATTATTGTCTATTACTAATTTTATTGAGATTACTTATTAATTATATATTATTTGATTTAATTATTATTTATTATTATTTATTTATTATTATTATTATTATTATTATTTTTTATTTAATTTATATATTATTATTATTATTACTCTGTCTAATTATGAAAGAAGTTACCTTCCAATTCTATAGACCTTAATTCATTAATTAATATTAACTTTAATAACGATGCATATAAATTTTTCAATGTTCGAAATTAAATCAAAAAAATTTGAAAATTGCCTTATCCAATTACTGAATAATTTCTATCTAACGTTTTAGCTAATATATAATATATAAATAAAAAATATATATATATATAATTATATATATATAATATTATATAATAAATATATAAATATATATATATATATATATATATATATATATATATATATGATTATATTAATAATATATTATAATATATATTAATATAATATAATATATTATGCAATATATTAAATATATAAATATAAATATAATATATACTATATATACTATATATATAATATACCAAAATATTTTATATATCAACACCGGAAATACTTTTTAAATATTTAATAAATTTTAAAAAAATAGACTTAAGAATTATAAGAAGAATAAAATAAAATTCACTACCCTAAAAGAGTGGTCTGAATATATAAACATATTATTATTTTATTATTTACCCTTATAGGCTTTAATCCACTCCACTCAATATTTAATTACATTACAGTACCTTAAAGGAGTAATCAGTTAAATACAATTAGATGTGTTAGCCTAAAACAACTAAGGATTTATAAGTATAATAGTATATACTTAATATTGAGTTTTACCTGTACCATTATATTATACGTCATTAACCGGGTTTCTGTTTTAAAATACTCATATTAGGCTTTACTTCTGCTCATTTACTGACTTTTAACTTTTATGCTTATTTACACTGCTTTTAAATCTATCTGCTATTATCTGATTATTTACTTTTCGCTTAATATATATTTATAAATACTCTGTCATTTATATAATAACATATCTGGCTCTTATAACTGTTATTCAACTATCATTATGTTTATAATACTTGAGCTTAATATAAAACTTACAGTATAGGTAATATTTATTATTCAATTATAAAAAAATAATACGACATATTAATCTAATTAAAATAAGGGTAAATATTACTAGATATAAAACTATACCAACAAAATATGTGATCTAAAATATATATAACACCAATAAAACAGAAATATTTTAATAATAAATAAAATTAAAAAGTATAGCTTGTTTAAGAGAATTTACTGAGCTTTAAACTGCTTTATAAACTTATTCGCATTTGAACTTAGCTTTAACTTTTCTGAATACTTTTACTTATATGAGCTTTTATAATCACTACAACATACATTACTAATAAGCCTTAATATAAGTGCAGTAAATATCTAATATATATAAAATCAAGTAAGAATGGTGTATCACCTATTAATACACACCTAGGGATTGTATTGCTATTATATATGTTATTATATAACTATGGCTATTGTCTTAGCTCTATTAGTAACTCATGTTTATAACTGCTTTAAAAACTCATTTTACTTATATCATTATAATAATACTCAGAATAATGATTTGATCACTTGACTTTAAAATCATTACATTAATATATATTATTTTAAGCACAGAAATGAATAAATACTATATCATATTAATAATTATATACATTTATGTTTTTTATTTTAGTTTTATAGATAACTATTTTATTTATTTATTATTATGTATATATTTTATTTTATTTTCTATATTTTATATTTTATTATTTTATAATCTTAATTTAATATACTTAGGTTATGTTATTGGAAAATTAAAAGTGTCCTAATTATGATTATTATTATAAGTTAAAATTAATTATAGTATCAAACTACATTCACCATAATATATATATATATATAAATTATATATATATATGACATAACAGAAAACTTTATAATTATCTATTTATACTTTCACTACTTTTATTTAGTCATAACTAACTCATATTTAAAATATTGGACTCTGCAGAAAATTATTTATATGAGTTATTTACATTATCTGTTTCAGTATCTAACCCAATACATTAAAATTTTCACTAATTTTTATTACATTACGAGTCTACTATAATAGCGCATACTCTATTTATTACAAAATTGCACCCAATTTAATATTACAAATTAATGTTTAATCTCTTTACAATAACCGGAAATCACACTAGATTTAATAGACATCTTAACGCCTAAACATTTCACATGTTCACTATTTCTTACTTTTTTTGAGGCAGGATAAATATACTTACAACTATACCTCTCTTCAACCTAATAAATTTGTACGACTCACTTAAATTTAGTCTTAATCGTTATTTTTTGTGCATGTCTTTAACTAATTTAAATCGATTTATTCGAAAACCCACTTTTATGAGGTGGTAATCTTGACTATTTGGCAGACGTATTCGAAGCTTTCTATGTCTAAGTTTCGGTGAAAACAACATATGCATATAAATTGTGTATGTTTCTGCTTCTAATAATTCTTCTACATCTACTAGTGCTCTACAGTTTCAATGAATTCCTTCACACCCACAGATTCTAACTTTACAATCACACACAACAGATTTACTTGGCCACACGTCAGATTTACTTACACTCACCCACAGATTACTTAACACTCACAACACACGAAAATACGGTATCATATTCATCATCAATTAATTAATCAGTCATTAAATCAAGGTAAGAATATAGAGTTTCGTTGACAGGCAGTGTCACTGGTTCTCACACAATAATAGGAGCGTTGGCGGCACAAGATTTACTTACCTTATAATATATAGACTAGCACTGAGTAGCACACGAATTACGAGCACGAAGAGTGAGGGGACGGGCCCAGGTGCGGGATGTTTGTGTACTACTCGCGTAGGGAACTATAGTGTTGGATTCACAGATCTACTTACACACCACACAACACACACACACACCACACACACACACACACATTAAAAGTATTTAACCTTAAAACATAGCAACACACAGTGTTTGTTTTTTTGTTTGGTTTTTTGGTGTTGTTTTTTTGTTTTTGTCGTCCGACTGAATACACACAAACACACACACTGTACTCATTCACATATAAGCGTATAATTTTATTAATACATTTTATGTTTAAATTAAAACTGCAAGTAATTTTAAAATGACAAAATTAACTAAAATTATCAAAGTTCTCTTAAAACTTCTATAATAATCAATCATTATCTTTGAAACAAAGAATTTATTAAAATAATATTTTGTTTATAAATTTTATTAACTATCAAGTTTAAAAATAACTTTTACTAAAATTTTATAAAAATTTTATTTAAAACATATATTTTACCCACCACACACCATAATGCAGTAAATCAGTAATGTCAGTCCCCTACACCCCTCTAAACCAAACGCTTATGCTACGTTTTGTTTCTATTGACTTTTCTTTACATAATCTTTAGCCATGTAATAAGTATAAAAATACAAATATATTTTTTCTCTGCTAACATAACATGTATTGTTAAAATTTTTCTAAGTTTATTTTTATATACAATTATTCACTTACATTATATTATTCGCTCGATGTTACAGCTAAAAATATTTCAAAGTTTTTTGTAAATAATTCGGATTTTCTTTATTATTATTATGTATCATTATGACAACCCACCACGAGAAAACACAACAACCGCACTCCTTACAGATACGAAACTGACCTCTGTCTGTAAAATGTGTTGTAGGTTAATCCTCTTTTCGTATCCCGGGGCGATTTAGGCTAATTCCAGGTCAAAATATATTTCAATATCTGACTCTTTTATCTGTAAAAGTGTGCAATAAACCTCGTAGGCTAAATTTAGGCCTAATTAGATAAGCCTTTTGTATCCCATGCTGATTTTAAGCCTATACCAGGTCAAAAGGTAATCCAGTATAGACAAGAATTATTGTTATTGATTATTATTTTTAAACCTATAGTTTTAAATAACTTTACTAAAATTTTATGAAATTCTATTAAAAACATATATTTTACGTGCCTTATATATTTGCCTAATCAGTAATATCAGTAAGGCTGTCAGGGCCCTAGCACCCCTTATCAAGACCAAGCATATGACATGTGTTTTCGTTTGTTTCTATATTGACTTACGTCGGTCTTTAGGCATCATCTGTTGGCTCATGTAATAAGTTATAAACAGGAACAAATATAATGTTCTTTTCTCTTGGCTAACATAATGGGGTATTTGTTATTTAATGTTTCTAATTGTTATTTTAAACGTGAAGCTAAATTATTCACTTACAATTTAATTATTCACTCGATGTTACGTAAAAAATATGTTTCAAAGTTTTTTTAAATATTCGGTTCATTTTCTTTATTATTAGTTATTATCTATGTATCATTGACAAATCCAATCAGCGAGAAACATACGATACACCCGCCTCCTTACAGATACGAAAACTGACCTCCTTCTGTAAATGTGTTTAGGATATAACCCTTTTTTGTATCCTCGAGTGGCGATTTTTAGGCCTAATTCCAAGGTCAAAAATATATTTAATGACCTTTTTAGTGTGCTGTAAAATGTGGTGCAATAACTACGTTAGGCTTAAAATTTACGCCTAAATTTAGGATAAGCCTTTTGGTACTCCATGCTGATTTAAGCCTAATATACCAGGTCAAAAGGATTTATCACAAGATCATGTTATTAATTATTTTTTATAAATAGTATTTCCAAACTGAAACATGCTGGATCGGGAAGATCCTTTGATGATTTTAGGAAATGTTTTCCTCTTGACTATATGGTCGGAGTAGTTTCCCCCTAGTTCATAAGCTAACCACTAGGGCTCAGCAGCCCCACCCGCAAACGCAGCCAACCCCGCACCCGCTGTTGCGTCCCGCCGCGTCCCCGGCTCCGCCTGCGTGCGCCCGCAGGCCAATATTTCCTCGTAACCGCCCTGCCGCGGGATAATATATATCATTATATATTATATTATATATACTATATATAGTAATATTATATTATATTATAATTATATATATAGTATATATATATATATGTAATATATATATATATATATATAAATATATATATAATATTAATTCTTTTTTATCTCTCCAGTGATTCAACACCCTTTGAAAGAGTGTAAGTAAAATGCCTTCAGCAACACTAAGCCATTTTCGGCATATTTTGATTCAGCAGCACTCATTCTCATCAGCTCGATGACAAGAGAGAAGTAAACTCATCCATGTTGATAGTTATTAACGCACTTCTGTATACTGTATTTTATACGGGAAACCACATGGTTCGGTGTAAATATCAAATATGAATTTTTAACACCAGTGCTATACTTTGCCAATGTATGTCAACACGATAAGATGCGATGTTAATTTCGTTTTTTATTTTAAGCAATGCTGTATAATTTTAGATGTTCGAGCTGTGAAACCTATACAGCTACGCATGAAGGTCACGCGTTGACAAGTCGATGGGTTTCCAGTATTGCGTAACATCAAAGGGTTTTAATATCGGCACATCTGACGGAACATACACGATCTATTATAATGACCTCAGTCACTTGTACCTCTGATATGATATTTCACTAGCCACGATCCATCGGATAAACACACTATCTCTACCCATGCTGGCTGCGATGTCGATATGTTGATGAATCAGAGCACAACGAATAAAGGTCCTATTATTTTGATCCTCTTGGCTTGGGATACAAGCTAACGTAGCGATCTTTTCCATGTCGGTTTACGATTAAATATAAATTGACACATTCGTTGGGAAAGCGAACTCCTCGTGAAAGATTAATCAACAACAAGCGTGGAGATGCGGGTAGATGTCATCGTACAGCACAGCGAAAAATGTTACTGAAAAAAATAGAGTGTATAAACAACCCTTAAAGGTAATGAGATTTTTCTTCAACCAATCAGAAGAAAGTAAAGCAAGAAATACGACGTACGAACGAACCAGTATCGTTAAAAAGTATGATATTCTCGTTTAGACACAACAACAACATAACAAGTAAACGGTTCAGGCTATGGTATCATGTGTATTACAAAGGAATCTATTAACAGCCCAATTCGACATGAAATAGCTTGACAAAAACAAAAAAAAAAAAAAAAAAGAAAAAAAAAAAAAGAAAAAAAAGGGTAAAAATATAATAATTAATAATATAAAATTAATAATAATATAATAATAATAATAATAATAAAATATAATAATAAATAATATAATAATAATAATATAATATATAATCGGATAAACATAGCCAAAAACGAGTTCTTTATATACTAACCAGCGAGTATATGCTAACATAACAATGTTTCACATTAATAAAGCTAAACATAGCATCATATGAACTAAAAAATTAATGTACAACGACGAAATCCTAACACATCTTAAACACATATAAACAGTTAACATTACAAAGTTCCAACTTAACACCAGTAAAGTAACCAGCATTGCATACAAAACGTAACCTAATTCTACTTATTCCAAGCATATCTCTAACATATTGAACGTTAATTTTACATTGACAAGTTAATATTTTAACAAAAAGATTATCCTAACCTTGTTAAGGATTAATTAATACAGATCCCATGAATAACTAAACTATCAAAGTTTTTATCCAAACGTAA
>JABUQX010040214.1:0-12500 GCA_015478945.1 Trachelipus rathkii
GTAAGCACTCGTCCCAACAGAAAATCCACCCCTAAAGCTTCACGGGACAGAACGCAAAAGGATCATCCTCATGTGTTAAATCGTTTCAAGGCGCATTACAAAAGCGATATAAGGGTATCGATTCCCTGGCCAGTTGGGCCACAAACCATAACCCCTTTACAAACACCACCCTTAATGAACCATTATGTACACGGCCATTCTCTCCCTATCAAGAGAACCTTATTGTCTTCATCGCCCTTGCCAAACTCACATTTCTCCCTGCAAACATTCTCTTTACTGACTCAAACCACTTTTCTTCGGTCTACCTCGCGCCGATAACAACAACAATAACAACACAACAACACACTATGCACCTATCGTTATACATCCTTCTTTTGATACCAATCGACTATCATTTATTCTTTCCTACTGTAAACATAAGAATGCTCCAAAAAGAAGCAATACAGTGCCGAACATATTATGGCCGATGGTTACCCCCTTGATCTTCACACCACCACCAAAGCTGAGTTTTTGGAATTACGGTCTCTTTCCTACCATTTATTGCAATTCTCTCACACCTAGCACACTCCCCTAAGATGTCCATCTGAACATATTGAACTTTAGATTCTATATACTTCTTATTCCAGACCATAGTCCTCATACTATACAATTTTAAAACAAGGTAAACAACATCCCCATGGCAAGACTCTAACGCACTCCACACTTAGTCCTTTGTACTTTTTTACTTCAACCAACGAATTATTGCACCCAGCCACCTTCTTGCCCATTCACAATTTCCTACCTGACACTCTGCATTCATCGTTCCTTCTCATCCAACAATACCCTAAATATTTTTAAACTCAGACACTTGCTGTTCCAGCTGTCCTATATAATATAGTTCTGTGCACGGAGGACTGTCCTCTTTCACAACCATAACTTTACCTATCTACCGTTGTTACACGTTTTTCAAATCCCTCGCTTTTACACACCCTGTCCAAATTATCTGTTAATTTTCTCAACCTCTCTCAGATTCGCCACAAAATGACCAATTTTCCTCATATAATAGGTAAGGCACTCTCCACTCATCTCCATTCTCCATCATTCTAACGACATTTCGTGCCACCCCCACCTCTAACCTTTCAGATATCCCATCGCAATATAGGTTAAAATTGAATAACCAGGAAAGGTTTTTAAAAATACTTTTAAGCTTGAGGGTTGTTATTTTTTGTAAAAGGAAGAGCAGACGAACAAAAAAATTACCACTACCTATCAATATCAGAAAGGTTGATATGACAATATATGATTAGGCACAAATTGTAGAATGATGATTTTTAAACATTGTGAGTGTGAAGTGTAAAGTCAGAGTGATAAAGTGTCTCGAAATCTAAAAGCATAAAAAGCGATCAAAAAGACATGGCTGGTGAACTCTGTTATGAGTATATTAAAAGATGGAGACTCCGCGCAAGGAAGTTTTGGAAGGATTAAAGTTTGAAAAAAATTATTCTGAAGAAACCATGTTTTAGAGTTCAGTGGAGTATAAAAATCTTGAGTTAAAAATTAGTCATTGTCAATATTGTTAAAATACCTAATGAAAAGCAAAACCGTACTTGCAAATGCTTATTCATCAAGGAAAGCGACGATCGTTGATTAACATTTGACAACATTATCATTACTTTGGAAATTTGATGGTTGCTTTTAACATCATACTTGGAAAAACGTGTGAGAGTTTTTCCTCGCAAGGTGAGTGTAAGAAAAAGGCTTTCAGATTCAGAAGGCAAACAAAAGAAGACCAGTCTCTCTAATATACACTGTTAACCATATATGTCCTGGCAGCCAGAGAATTACTCCTCAACAAGTTGCTAGGATAATAAATTAAATTGCAGTGTTAAAAAGGAATAGTGGTTCAAAAGTTTTTTTTTTATAAAGTATATTGTTGAGCTAATATTTTGTTTTGAAATAATTGATCCACGGATTTACTAAACGTTTTAACCATCACTCATTTGACTCTTAAAGTAACCAAAAAAACTTAAAAAATGAAAATTATATATTTTACATGAAATTCAATCATTATCAATTATCCAATTACTTTCGAAAGGCACGTCCAGAATGCATTTGAAGTGATACCTTGATGGTTGTCAGTATCTCAATAATAATATTACGAAATGGTGAATGCTGTCTTGGTCAGTTTCTATGTCGGATAGCGTAAAGTTTAATAATTTGATGGGCTTTTGGCATATCTGAAGAAAGCATATTCCACCAAAGAATGGGACAGACCTTGCATTGAACATAATCGAGATTTTTTTTATTGTGGTGCAAAAGTGTTGACTCCCTTTCAAGCTGTTTATAATCTTGCATCTTGCTGGAAATCAGAATGAAAGTTTCTTTGTTACCTGTTATGATTCTCCCATAAAATATCATTTTCTTTTTTAAAAGTATCACTCTGGGACTATCGGCAAAAGTCTGAGTTGAGATACTCAAAGCCTTGAGTGCATCCGCAACTTCCAAAGACTTTTATAACTTTTGTAAAACAAAAAATAAAATTTTTAAAATGAAATATGAAAAAATATAACAATATAAAAAAGAACAAGAGGGACTTAAGTTATGACCAGTCATCCCCCTAAATTACTGGAACAAAATCTGCACCTGCAAATATTGCAAATCGTGTGGAAACGTCTAATAAGTGACTTACAAAAAAACGTTCGGTGTTTGAAATACACGGGTTATATAAAAAAAGAAGATTATTAGTTGATGTAAAAAGACACAAAAACCAATGCAAAAACGTATGCGGTTCTTATTGTGTTTTTTTTTTTTAAAAAACCATTAGTTTTGTCTCCATGCTATTTGAAGAATTAGTTCCTAGATTGAGAAAACACTATGAAGATAAGAAATGCAGTTTTTTTCAAAGGTATGGTATAAAAACTAAATAATTTTAATATTACCTCATTTTTTGATGTCATCTGGTAGCAAAATGGATAGCTTATATAGCATTATTTGAAGTATATGGGCTTTTGCTAACAAATCACGAGAGAGGCTAGCGAGAGCCTGCAAATTGATTTATTCAACACGGGCTCCGCTCCGGCATTGTGTAAAATTCGGCTCCGATTTCGCTCCGGCTCCGCTCCATCCCTATTATAATCCTTCTCAATTTAAGTTATGAAATCATAAATTCGTTTACAAAAATTTTTGATGGTATGATGAAATTAAAGTTGTTAATTAAATCTATTGGTCTTCTGAAAATCCTAAAAAAAATCTTACCGAAAAATAAGAATTTAAGAAATACAAAAAAAAAAAAAAAAAAGAATAACATAACCCTAATTTACGGTGACTGCATTTGATCAATTATGTAACACTTCACAACCCTAGTAACATTTATTAATTTATTTTTTCATGAATTTTTTCCTAAAAGTATATGACATTAAAATATTATATTTTGTTTCACTTCATTTCCTTCAAATGTTAATAATTCCTTATGTTGAACATCATCAGCTCCTTTGAACGCTTGAACAATTGTAACAATTTATTCAATTCAGTCAGTAATTAACAATAAAATTTATTATATAGATATACCGATATTGAAAGTTATAGTAATAAATTTTGATTATTACTACAGATATATATAATTTATCCTAGTAATTTATGTTAATTATCAGGATATATATTATAAAATAGTAGTATATATAATTATATATTGTTATAATAATATATATATATAATATAATAAAAAAATAATTTCCTCCTAAATTTTAAAATATATTTCTTTCAAAGCTAATTATTAAATTTAATATATATAGTTATCAAACACATTATGTCTTCTAGAAACAATAAAAACTTCCATGTAACAAAATAAACCCTTCCTCATTATAATCGTACTTGACTCCTAGATCCGATTTTATATTTTTAAAGCCAGAATATAATCACTATCTATCATTCACTTGAAATAGAGGTAAAGCTGAATATTTGATTCAAGATCTCAGCACATCTTAGCGAACGAATATAAGCGAAATTAGTGTAGATAAGCACAGTAGAGATTCGGACTTTTTAAAACAGGTAGCGCCTTTGATCCGTTCGATTTCAATTATTCTCAAAACCTAATCCTTATGACAAATTCTACCTAATTTAATTATTTCTAGAGGATTTTTAGGAATTGAAGTCTGATTTACTGGTAGATTGTCTTTTTATTTTTTTGCAATCGCTTTCTGCATCTCAATTTCTCGAGGGGTACTTTACACAAACTTTGATTTCTTCATCTTGCATCGTAACATGAATCATCCTACAAGGTTAACGAATTACTAAAACCTGCCTAAATATCTGACTCTGATCTCAATTTCTGTTCGATAGTGTTTATTCATATTTAATCTATTTCTTGATGCTCACAAAAGAAGTCAATGATCATAGCTACACATATCAAATCTTCAGTTTCATGTCAGCAAAGTCACTCGAAAGCAAAATGCCGACTATAAAGTTATTATATATTTCAAGTTAACATTACATTCCCCATGCTTTTCATGGAATCTTTTTTTCCATTCTTAAAAATCCCTTCTCTAATTAAACTAATTTCCGCAGTCAAGTCTTCTGAATAATCTGAGCATTTTTGTTGTAAATATTATGTTATATGATAATTCTTAGAGGTTATTCGATATTGCTAACCAAACTACTTACTGTCGAGAAGAGAAGAAAGTTCAGAAGACCGGCAGCCATCAATAACTAACATATCTTAGATAATCTGTTAGCTGCAAAAGACTTTAGAGCACAAGACAATGCTTGTCTACTCACCCATCTTGAGTCACACCTGACCTAACTGTGCTTACCTTTTCCAAGCTTGACTCTTTCAGAACTTCCACATTTAATTTTTGGTTTTGCTATTGTCTCGCTTGACCTAGTGATATTGCTTGATAGATCAAGTACTTGAGGAACCATCACGCAGCGCTGAGACTGTAAAGCTATTGAGCTACCACAGTCTCATGTGTGCAAATGTAGCAGTCTACCTCGAGATTGTCTTTCATAGTTTTTATCAAGTAGTATCTGAAAAACAATTTTAATCTTCTCTTACAGATTATGACATATCCACCAAATAAAAATCAAAGTATCACATTTACCACAGCTTCCTTTCCTCATCCTCATACTCAGCTTATTTAATAGTTACTTTGCAAATCGCGTAAGAATGATCATATAAGATGCAGCTTTAATCGAAACTAAGCTAATTACCTTGTCCTTTATTTACAAATTCTTTTTTAAAACTTCAAGTCAACAAAATTCTTGGATATATATCGCTGAAATGCTAACGTTTGGGACTTAGTTTTAATCTCTCTGTCACGTTAAATCTAATATCTTTATTGGCATAATAAAATAAATTATCCAGCTCTATTGCCCAATGTGTAAGCATCATTCTTAAAAAATGCATCAAACGCGTACCCTTTTATGCAATTAAATGCTTTTACTTATCAGCTATATCAGGGCTTCCAGTTGCTATAAGCTACGTGCTGCCACACAGTGCCTTTAAACTCATGGCCGCGAGAAAAAACTAATAAGAGTTCATTATTCATTTAACTAAACCATTATAATTACATTGTAATTTTGAATTTATTCACTTGAACTATAACATAACAAGTTATGTCAAACTAGATAATAAAGTTTATCTCACTATTGTCTGTAAGTTTTTTGAATATTAAAAGTTATTCCTGTTTAACCTATTTTGTTCTCACTATTTCTTTTTAACAATAAACTCAAGCAATGTTCTGGATGAGTAGCGTTTAAAATATATATTCGCATAATTTATAATAAGTCCCCCAGTTGAATCCCCATTGTGAATCCACATTGTGAACAACTGTATAGCTAGGTTTAAGACTCTTCGTAGCATTGATATTACGATATGACTATGTACCTGATTCAACGTGTATCTATTTTATATATCAACAAATGAAAGTACTTTAATCTTCTGAAGTGAGCAATATATTTCCAAAGTACATGAGTGTTTAGTCTGATTTTTGGTTTTAATAAATAGTTGACTATATCTATTTCTTTCCCGATTCTTTTTCTTTCAGAAAATTAAATAATTAAATTATACTTATCCTTGCACAAATATATGAGAAATAGAGACACTTTAGGGGAGAAAAAAGAAATAAAAAAATTGAAGAAATACTTGAAAAAAGTGATATAAAATAATTATTAATTAATAATATATATATAATATATATATATAATATAATATATATATATATTAAATAATAAATATATATAATATATATATATATATATATATAAAATATATATATATATATATATTATATATATATATATATTATTATATATATATATATATAATATTATATATTATAATATATATAATTGTAAAATTATATGAATATTATCAAGATAATTTGAGGTGATACTCTCATCAGTTTAATAATATATATATATATTAATATATACATATATAATATTATATATATATATATATATATATTATTAAATATATTATATATAATATATATATATGATTATATTTTTTATTTATATTTCATTATATATCTTATATATATTTATAAGAAAATATATTGAAATTATTTTAACAAATATCTTTATATTATTTAATATATAATACATTAAACTTATATTAATAATGATTAATAATATTATTTTATATATATATATTAACATATATATAAATAATATATATATATATATAATATATATATATATATAATAATATAATATATAAATATATATATATTAATATATATAATATAAATATATAATATTATATTATAAAAATATATATATATTTATTATAATTTATTATTATATTATATATATATATATTACCAATAAATTCAGATCAAACACGGTACCTTATATTTATTTCTTTCGCTTAATATCTTATAAAAGAGTAAAGAATTAGCGTTTTCGACCCTTTATTAGAAATTAACTTCTATATAGGTATAGTTGTATGCTAATATAAATTATACAATCTTATTTTTTTTTTATTTTATAATATCGATGTGACATGTCTATATTACGATAATCAACATTCTGCATAATTAAAAATACTATTGAATATAACTCTCTTAGATGGTAAATAAATTATTATTAAAATCAATATATAATCTTTGGTCGCTAGTAAAACTAGGAAATTAGTATAATAATAGGAACTTTTAGGACCAGTAACCTAATTTTATTTTATATTTAGTGTAAAGTTAGTGCAATAAATATTATAGGACTTTTTTTTTTATTTTAATATCCTCACATTGCATTATGCATATCGAACACTATCGGTGATAATATAAGTGCATATAAAAGCCTAAATATAATAATAAATTAGTATATAATGAACTAGATCAAATTTAGAAACAAAAACGAAAAACGTCATTGCCTGCTATCAATGAGTCCTCCACCGAGCTCTCTCATCTCTTCCTAAGTATTATAATATATATATATATATAACTATTATTATATATTAATAAATATTATATACATATATTAATATATATAATATATATATATATATTTAATATATATATAAATTAGCGATATGTATAATATAGATATAACACTTAAAGGTGAAATGTAAAAACGGTCAAAGAAAAAATCTCTGTCTCTCAGCTTTTCAACTATTATATTTCTTTCCCACTAAACTTAAAAACATTAACATGTTGCCCCGTAAAATATTAATGCCTATTTTATATTTTTTGTCTTTGAACTCTCTAAATACAAGTAAAGAAGACATTACATGGACCTAAAATCTAGCAACCCTGTAAATAATAGTATGAACGTATTTATTATGAAAAAAATCATTAAAAGTTTGCTATGAAAATAAAAATAAAGCTAAATACTTGGCATAACATAATATTAATAAAACTATAGTTAATATTGTGAGAATTCTTATATTCGATATTGTTGTCATATATATTAGTGATAACTTATTTTTTAGAAATTATAAAATTAGGTGACTTATATTATATAGTGACCAGGTCAAAATATAGAGCCCAAATTTTGTTTTTGTGGAATAAACAAATAAAATTAAATATCCTATGCCAATCAATTGCCATTGAGAGAAAAAATGAATTCCTTGTATTTATTTAAAAATTACAAGCTAACTTAATGACTTAAATTTCAAACCTTTATAAGAGTGTAAGAAAATTATAATACAGTAATGAACAAGTTACTTTAGGTACCACAAATATTTCTCGCTAGTCTCTAAACTCAATTTCTAACTATCTCCTTAAATCGCTGCATTTTTTAATTCTGAGATAAGGAGATGCTGCAGCCCAATATCCATACAAAAACGACCGCCACTTAGCATTTGGCAAAGCGAAAAAATGGATTGATTATTAATATAATTATTCGGATATTTTATATAATTGGAAGTATATATATTAATTTCACTAAGTAATATATATATAATATAGGCCAGATATAATAAATATATATGAAAGAGAGACTAATAATATCAAGACAGGTTACCGTTTTTTAACACTAACCCTTGCCTAATACATTTTTGTATAACTTCGGAGCCTGCTATGCTACCGCCTCTTCTTCATATTGCAACATGCTATCAACTCTGACCTTCCGGCTACAGGTCCGTCTCCTAAAATTCTGGTTTCTCGACTTACGGCTCCCCCTAAAATTTTCGGCTTCTCTGATTCCGGCTCCAGGCCCCCCTCACAAAGAATTCATCAGTATTTGGCTCCGCATATGCACCGAGCTCCATTTCATCATCGCGGCAATAGTCCAGCTCCCCAGCCTGCTTTTCAAGTCAGAGCAGAAGAACCGGAGCGGAAAGGTTTTGGGTGGAGTCGAAGTCTGAAGCTGAATCATTTTTTTACAAAATAATATATGAATTTGGTAGGCCAAGGAAAATATAAATACAAGGAAGTTTTTTAATTTTAAAATGTCGGCAGATCATTCGAGAGTGCCGATCGTTATTTACGAGAACTTCGGAGTCGACAATTCACAGCCCCCAAGCCCAACGCCAGTGCACGATTATTGAAAAAATAATGGTGAGTTCGAAACAAAAGAACTGGAGCGGCAAAACATTTACGCTACCACAGCCTGCTTTCAAGTAAAGACTTAAACCCTTTAAAAGTATATGGCAATTAACATCACAAATCCAAAATTAAAATTGTAATTTAAAAAAAGGAAAATTATATATCACAGTACAACATGAAAAATGTCCTTCACATGTAAATATGTGTTTCCTGATATATTGGCGTGAAAAGTAACAGGATCTGTGCTATACTTATTTTGCGATCTACCCACGTAACACAGATATAACTGAAACAATTGAGCGACACTAATTGCCACCACACATACCACCCATTTCCCAATTTTTTTGTATATGCATATAAATGAGTTTCTCCTCACGATGCTGTTTGTATTGTTGTTTCTAGTACGTTTATATGAAAATTTGAAGTGTGTAACATTAAGTTTTAGTTAGATGAGAAAAGTATAATATATAATATATATATTATTATATATATATATATAATATATTAATATAATATAATAGTAATATATATATATATTAAAATAATATATATATATTAATATAATATATAATATATATTATATCTAATATTATTATAATAATATAATATAATTATTATGTTAAATAAAAAGAACATTAAGGAAGAATAAGGTTAAAGAATATTTATCATGCCTTCTCCTGAATTTGAACCACCGCATGTTGCGAAATAGGTAGACAATTATAGCTCGAATTAGCTTTACGAGTACTGTAGCCATCCACCCTAACCAAAAACGTTGAGTTACAAGAACAGTTTTAATAAGACAAATTCGAGTTCCCTCACAAGGCGACATCACCAGTGTCCAGCCTTATTAGTCCCATCCCTCAATTTCATAATAATTAATGGTATAGTGATGTTAAATATTGCAAATTTCGCAATTTAATTATTATATGTTAAATAAAGAACATAAGTGCGAAAGTGCTAATAAAGATATTACAAACCATTCTCCGGGTATTGAACCACGCATGTGCTGAAATGAGGTGAGTGAGATCACCTAATACTATACTCGATGTTTTACGACTGTAGCCATACCACCTAATACCAAAAAAGTGGAGCTCATAGAAACTTATTTTATTTAAAGCAATCAGATGATATTATCCCTGCAAGGTACTATATAACATAATCACCAGAAGTCCAGCTCTGTTTACCCATCCCTCATATCTTAAGATAATATGTATAGTAGTTAAATATTGCATTAATACGCAATTTAATTTATTAGATGTTAAATAAAAGCAACATAAGTGAGTAAGGTTAATAGAAATTTCATGCTTCTCCGGGGAATTAAACCACCGCATGTGCAAATAAATTGAGACAATATTGACTCGATTAGGGTTGGGGATGGTCATCTAATCGGTTAAAAGCATCGAGCATATTGTATTCATTTGAAAACACGAGGTACAAGAAAATGAACAACTTATATGAAGAAGGAGGAGGAGGAACTCGTAATAAAAGAATCATCCAGGGTTGAGCTTATAAATGAACGAGACCCAAGAGATTGGCCTTTTCAGTTGTGAGAATTAGCCTACAGAACCATCAGAGCGAATAAGATGAGGGAAAGACAGATTGTGCAAGAAGTTTGTTAGAATGTTTATAGGCAATATATGAAGGCCTAGAGAAATAAATTTGTCATGATAGGAGAATAACCAAGGAGGTTATAGTACCCACTTTCGTTTGAGAAAGCCTCTTTCCTACGTCGAAGAGTATCCCTGCATAATCGAAATTATCTCACTCAGATATAATAATATATGCAAGATAAGTATTTAGAAGCATAAGAAGAGTTTTTTCCACTCACCGAACGCACTATGTCTCTAGCCTGAATGGCATATTAATATTAATAATTAATATATTATATATATATATATTAATATATATATATATATATATATATATATATATATATATATATATTAATAATAATAATATATATATATATAATATTATAATATATATAATATAGATATATATATATATATATATATATATATATATTAATTAATATATTATTATTATATTAATATAATATATTATATAATATATATTAATATATTATAATATTATATATATAATATATTAATATATATATAGTATTATATAATATATATAATATATATATATATATAATATATATTTATATATATATAATATATATATATATATATATATATATATATAATATATAATTATATAATATAAATTAATATATATATAATATTATATAATATATTATATATTATTAGTATATATAAATAATATATATAATATTATTTATATATTATATATATATATATATATAATATTAATATATAATATATATAATATATATATAATATATAATATATAATATAATATAGATATAGTATAATATATATATTAATAATATAATATTATTATATATATATATATATATAATATTATATAATATATATAATATATAATATATATATTAAATATATTATATTATTTATATATATATATTATATTATATTATATATAGTATATTATATATATTTTGTTACATTTTCATGAGTTCTATATAATTCGAAAGTATAATATTGCTATAATATCATAAATAATATGGAATAAAAAATAATATATTATTATATATAACAAAAATTATATGTATGCTAGTCAAGTTCAATTATTAATGCCACAGACAATGTTAAAAGAGCCATAACTATATATTATTGATAAGTGTAGTTTAGAGAACTTACATTTAATAAACAACAATTTGTAAGTCTGTCACCATTATTAAAGAAAAGACTTTAATGTAATTTAGATACTTTGTAATGTAAATTTTGATAGGACACAGGATAAAGTCCTGGGTATCCACATGTTAATAATTTGCTATTGCAATTCATTGATTCCAGGAATATGAGATAACTGCTAGTATTATTAAATGGAAAACGTAGTCCGTATTGGAGAAAATTGTATATGTACCTATTATGTATTATTAGCGTTGAACCACGGCTCAAAGAGAGTCACGTGTAAAACGTGTGTACCTTCTGTGTGACATTTTGTAAGTTGTATATCTGAGGTTTTTTACTGGATCTCTTTTAAAAATTCTAAAACATATATTCACAGAGTATCCAAACAAACTAACACAATCACAAAGAACGTGTCAATATCATACAAATCATAAACTATGTATTCATTCCGTACCTTACACCTCCGCGATAAATTACTGTTGACTCAGAGTATGACCCTTCCGATCATGATACAAGGTATCAAGATCCTGACTTTGATATCCATTAACATCAATGACATGTTTTCTATTATTATCATTGCACCACACTCACAAAGGTAGGAGCTTAATCGATATTTGTCCGAGATCGTAAAATCTTCTAAACATATTCTCTCGCCGAGAATTGCTGTTCTATAGGCTTCAGCATGGAAGATCAAATATATAGAGAGAAATTAAAGGTTAATACATTTAGTCAATATTTAGCGCGACAGAGATAGATAGTTCTTAGAACAAACACCTATTTTGGCGGCCTTATATAT